>JACSYO010001058.1:240000-266176 GCA_016806645.1 Ophiodon elongatus
TCTGGTTCCGACTTCTCAAATGTTTGAGCCTGTTTCCTCTCTGTGTCATTGGATCCACTCATAATCCTCCGATAGTCCCGTTGAGTGATCGCAGCACCTTTTCAGCCAAAATGTACCTGTATGTGTCACTTCAGTCACCTGCGAGAGAAGGGAAGAGGCCAGAGGAAAGGAAGAGACCAGAGGAAAGGAAGGAAGGAAGGAAGGAAGCAAGGAGTTTGTGGGGAGAGTTGGAAAACCGACCGGGAAGAGCGGCTTCTCGACAGCTGTTTCCTGTTTTCCTCTCACTTTTCCAGCCGTGTGTGTGTGTGTGTGTGTGTGTGTGTGTGTGTGTGTGTGTGTGTGTGTGTGTGTGTGTGTGTGTGTGTGATGCGGGGGTGTTTTGGACATTATTCCTCTGGTATCTGGCCAGGTGATCAAAATATCTCTTCCTCCACACTGAGGGGATTCTGAAGTTATGTTTTATCTTGATTTTTTTTTTTTTTTTTTTTATGAAGTTTGACATGCAGAGAAAAAGGTCTGTTTTATGTGTATTACCTCATTTAAACAGCACAAGAGCAGCGTGACACCGTTTGGCTTGGCGGCGCTCTTAGAGGTGATTTTTTTTTTTTTCCTTTTGAAAAATTACACGGTTTGCTTTTGATTTATTTTTTTGTTCCGGTTGAACGGCTGCAAAAGCAGAACAATCCTTTTGTGAACGGGCCCCCGAGGAAACGTCGGGGCCCGGGGAGAGGAGGGGGTGGTTAGGGCTGTCAATTCTCTTTCTAAAAAAAGCGCACAGGTTTCGAACTATTTCGAGGAAAAAGCCCCGAGCAAACTAGGATGCATCGCTAGAAACGCGTCGTAGAAAATTTTTATTTTCTCAACGGAGATCAGGCGGCAACCTCCGGTTCTGCCGAGTGAAGCCGATGAGGAAGTGTGTTAAAGCTGCATTCTCTCTCCTGACCACCAGGGGGCGACTCCTCTGGTTGTATAGAAGTCAAAGCTTCATGTGTTAAAGCTGCATTCTCTCTCCTGACCACCAGGGGGCGACTCCTCTGGTTGTATAGAAGTCAAAGCTTCATGTGTTAAAGCTGCATTCTCTCCTGACCACCAGGGGGCGACTCCTCTGGTTGTATAGAAGTCAAAGCTTCATGTGTTAAAGCTGCATTCTCTCCTGACCACCAGGGGGCGACTCCTCTGGTTGTATAGAAGTCAAAGCTTCATGTGTTAAAGCTGCATTCTCTCTCCTGACCACCAGGGGGCGCTCCTCTGGTTGTATAGAAGTCAAGCTTCATGTGTTAAAGCTGCATTCTCTCTCCTGACCACCAGGGGGCGACTCCTCTGGTTGTATAGAAGTCAAAGCTTCATGTTAAAGCTGATTCTCTCTCCTGACCACCAGGGGGCGACTCCTCTGGTTGTATAGAAGTCAAGCTTTGTGTTGGCTGATTCTCTCTCCTGACCACCAGGGGGCGACTCCTCTGGTTGTATAGAAGTCAAAGCTTCATGTGTTAAAGCTGCATTCTCTCTCCTGACCACCAGGGGGCGACTCCTCTGGTTGTATAGAAGTCAAAGCTTCATGTGTTAAAGCTGCATTCTCTCTCCTGACCACCAGGGGGCGACTCCTCTGGTTGTATAGAAGTCTATAAAAAATGACTCTACTTCTCTCTTTTGTTTACTATTCGACTATATATTTAAATCTTAGAATATTCCTCGACAGCCCGAGTCAGAGGTGGATTGGCGACCTATGCAGGGTCTCGTCTACAGAAGGTTGTTCAGAGGCAGTTAGCGTCAACGAGTATCGACCCTGTGACCTTTTGAGGCTACGGAAAAAATCCTCCCTGACCCCATCACCCCCCCCCCTCCCCCTCGGTTCGTCCTTACGTCACCGTCCCCCTCTGCAGGATCCGTCTGCTTCCTCAGCACTCTGCTCTCGGCCTGTTTATCTGAGCCCTGGACTCGACCCCGCGGGCCCCCAGGAGCCGCGCTGCCAGGATGGGAGATAAGGATCCCATACGGCTGCATTGCTGACACGTTGAGTCATCACTGGGGTCCCGAGAGAGGGGGGGAGGAGGGGGAGGAGGAGGAGGAGGGGGGGGGGGTCAAATCAGGGACTTGGTGTTTACTTTTCAGGCTTTCTGATGACTTTCAAGTTTGCAATCACAACTTTGGTTTGTCTTCTTCCGTCCGGCTCGTCCTGGAGACGACGACTTCGTCGCGTTGGCCTCATTTAGGGTCAGTTCTCCTCCAAAAGACTTTTTAAACACAAGTCACACGGAGTTTCAATAACCTGTCGTTTTGCCAGATTGCTGTTTTTTGTTTTGTTTTTTGGCTGCAGAGAGACGGTCAAAACAAATCTGGTTAATATTCTGTAAACTTCAGCTCGGCACGAAACATCTCCTTACGTTTAGCTGATTATTAGATGTCAGATAGTCTGTTAGTGCACATGAAGCAGATTAAAAACATTTCACCAGGACGCAGAAAATAATCGTAAAAATTACAGACGCGTGGACAAATTCCTGTTTTACGTTTCTTTGACGTAAAAAAAAAAAAGCTTTTTTTTTTTTTTTTCGTTTCTTTGATGTAAAAAAAAAAAAAAAAGCTTTTTTTTTTCTGATTGAGGAAAAAACGGTCAATCCTTGTTCTTCCTTTTTAAATAAAAATAAAACAAATGCAACTTTTTTTTAACCTGTGAAGCCCGACTGAGACCGGTCATCTTTCTCTGGAGTCTTCTCGCCGAGCTGTTTTTTTTTTTTTTTTTTTTTTTTTTTTTTTAAGATTTACTGAGTAAAACATGGAACGGAAAACACAAATTATCTCATTTTAAAAGACCGCAACTTGGAAAAGAACATAAAACGACATCTTAAAGAGCTTTCAGAAAACTATAAATTAGACCAATCAAAAACTATTGCGCAATAATACACCCGAAAGAGCTGCTCGGGCAGAAAGCAAAGAGTTTCCGGAGCAGAAGAAACTATTTTTGTTTCCCAGTTTTTAAATCTGTTTTCTCTGTACTTCATATCTTGGGTGGCCTCGCGGTCGCGTCGCTCACCATGAAACCTCCGTTTCCTGTAAATAATCTCAAAAACGACTCGACATCCTTTCTTTTCTCTTCCCAATTAAAACCCTCTCTCACGTTTCTTCCTCCTCTGTTTGCTTCTCTGAGGTTTCTTTTGAGGTCATAAATCCTCTCTTCCGCCGCTCGTGTTTGCTTTTCCTACCACTTCTCTAATCTACGCTGGTTATTACATCGTCACGGGAATATCTTGTTCCATCTCTTGTTGGCTTTATCTGCCTTTTTGGACGCCGGCTCTTGTCAACGGAGGACGGCGTCGCTCCTCTTTTCGTGAACATTTTGTAGAGACGTTGAATTAAATGTCTGTTTGTGTGAGCGTCGTTCAGCGGCCGTCTGCCGTCACTGTGCTGCTCGTCGCCAGTCTTTTTTGTTTTCGGATGAGTCGAGTGTGTCTTTTGTGGGGATTTTACACGGCGATAAAGACGTCCAAAACATCTGAACTAGAAAATGTGAACCTCCCATGAAGACTGCTTGTTTTTTTATTAACGAATAGGTGAAACCGGTCGGCAACCTCCGGTTCTGAAATGTGAAGCCAATGTTGAAGTGTCTTAAAACGTGCATTCTCTCTCCTGACCACCAGGGGGCGACTCCTCTGGTTGTATAGAAGTCAAAGCTTCATGTGTTAAAGCTGCATTCTCTCTCCTGACCACCAGGGGGCGACTCCTCTGGTTGTATAGAAGTCAAAGCTTCATGTGTTAAAGCTGCATTCTCTCTCCTGACCACCAGGAGGCGACTCCTCTGGTTGTATAGAAGTCAAAGCTTCATGTGTTAAAGCTGCATTCTCTCTCCTGACCACCAGGGGGCAAAACATCGGCTTCACTCTTCAGAACCGGAGGTCGCCACCTGGTTGGCAGCGGGGCAGATTTTCTCGATTATAAATGTTTAATTCAAATCTAGCGATTACACAACAATTCTTATTTTTTAGGTGATTATACGCTGAAGAAACCATAATTATTAACAGGATATTCTCTTTCTGCCAATAGAGCCCCCTAAATGCCAAACACTGTAACTTAAAGATCAATGTTTTGTCTCGTGAATCTGCTTCTGATCAGAAACCGCGTGAGTTCTTGCAGTTTTTTTTTTTTTGCTGTTGACACAAAACAGATGTGGGAGGCAAAAGTCAGAGGCAAAAGTTTTTACATATTTAATGAGAGCCTGAGATCTAACATTTTCTTTACCAACGGCTGCTTCTCTGTACACAACAATAAAGTATTTTAAACGCAGCGTCTTACCGTTACCTTCTATTGTGATTTATATATTTGAACTTATGCAGTATTTTACGTCTCAGACTCTCGTTTTCATGGTTTCGAGCTCGTATCGGATGTGAATCTGATTCTGATCAGAAACCGCGCGAGTCCTTGCAGGTTTTTTTTTTTTTTTTTTTTTTTTTTTGCTGTTGACACAAAACAACCTGAGTCAGAGTTTGAATAACCAGTCCAGACGCGGGCCAGATAACACATGTTAATAGCTTCGCTCTTCCTCCTCCTCCTGCACGACGCAAGAGAGTAGAAAGGGCGAACACGAGGGGCACAAAGGTGGGAAGGACACGAGGTGAGATTTATATTAAAAAAAAAAAAAAAAAACGAGCGTAAAAACGTCTAAAGGGCTGAAAGAGGGAGTCGGTGCGAGCGTCGCCTCCTCCTCCGAGCTGCTGGCAGAGCGGCGGTGGGGTTTGAGGAGTGTGAGGTTTCCATGGCGGCTGAACAAAGCCATCTGGACCGAGGAATGTGGTTTTGGAAACGCTCCCCGCTGCACGCTGGTGGACCAATAGCGCGGGGGTCCCGATGAGAGCGTCTGCTCTTCTGAGAACCTCGCTTGTTTTCCAGGGAATCCTCCTTTCACTCGCTTCAGGATTAGAGTTACAAAAACCTCAGTCGTGTTTTTTTTTTTTTTATTTCTTGTTGTTGTGAGTTTACACTTCCACGGGTCCAGACCTGTTTTAATTCATGTCGCCTGAATGGATTAATATTAGTAGACACGGTAGTTTTAAAGAGACCCTGTGGAGTTTTCTTGTAAACAAACAAAAGTTATGTTTACATTCGGTGCAAAACGCTGCTTGAGGAGAGCGTTTCCTTCCTCATGGAACACGAGCAAACCTTCTCCTCCTTCTCCTCCTTCTTCTTCTTCTTCTCCTCCTCCTCCTCCTCCTTCTTCTTCTTCTTCTTCTTCTTCTTCTTCTTCTTCTTCTTCTTCTTCTTCTTCTTTTCTTCTCCTCCTCTCCTCCTCCTTCTCCTTCTCCTCCCTTCTTCTTCTTCTTCTTCTTCTTCTTCTTCTTCTCCTCCTTCTTCTTCTCCTTCTTCTTCTTCTTCTTCTTCTTCTTCTTCTTCTTCTTCTTCTTCTTCTTCTTCTTCTTCTTCTTCTTCTTCTTCTTCTTCTATCTCCTCATTGGTTCTTCTTTCCTTCTTCTTCTTCTTCTTCTATCTCCTCATTGGTTCTTCTTTCCTTCTTCTTCTTCTATCTCCTATCTCCTCATTGGTTCTTCTTTCCTTCTTCTTTCCTTCTTCTTCTTCTTTCCTCCTTCTTCTTCTTTCGTTCTTCTTCTTCTTCATCTAAAAGTGAAAGAAAGAGACGGAAAGATTGAACTGGTAGAAATCACACAGTGGGGGGAGGGTGGGTGGAAGAAGAGAGCAGCTTGTGTCTGTGAGAGTGTGTGTGTGTGTGTGTGTGAGTGAGATTAGCACCTTCTGTCTCTCACACCATCACTCAAACCGCCTCATGTACAGGGATTAGAACAAATAAAAAAGAATGATTTAAACTGTAAGTAATAACTCAAGAAATGTAACCGTGCAATACTTCCAATATTACTGCATTTTTACTGTACATTTAAAGATATATTCTACTTCAAGATATATTCTTACATCTACTATTCTCCCATTTATATTTAAATAACTCAATAGATCACCTACTTACACTGTGGTTGTGTGCATTTTTTATATTTACTTGTATTCTCTGCACATATTGTGTATTTATTTTTATTGCGACATTATATACATTGCAGACATTTTATTTTGCTTAGTCCTAATTTTTATAATATTAATATATATATATATATATATATAAATAAATAAATAAATAAATTATATATATATATAAATAAATAAATAAATAAATAAATATATATTTTTTTTTTTTTTTTTATATAAATAAATAAATTATATATATATATATATATATAAATAAATTATATATATTAATATTATAAAAATTAGGACTAAGCAAAATAAAATGTCTGCAATGTATATAATTTCACAAAAAAAATAAATACACTATGTGCAGAGAATACAAGTAAATATCAATATATATATATATTTATTTATTTATTTCTTTGTGCTCATATAGAGGAGCAGCTGCAACGTGCACGTTTCCCCCCGGGGATCAATAAAGTTTTCTGATGACATTGATGGCACAACTGAGATTAAACGTAATAAAATAAGACGACACTGAATTAATACTCAAACAGAACAGTTGTCTCGTCGATGATGATCTATTTCAACTCGTGCCGTATATTTTATGTGATTTTTATTTTCATACATATTTAATGAGCGCTTCTGCTTCTCTGTAATTGTCGTGCACAAAACCATAAATAACGTTTACGTCCATGTTTACTGGCTCGCAGTTCTCCCTCAGTCGTTGCCTTTTTAGGTTCGTCACAATGGTGCGATTTTATATTTAAACTTATTATTTCATGTCTTATTTTTTACATATTTAATGAGCTTTGTTGGAGGGAACCTGAGATTTTCACTTTTCAGTCCGTTGTTGAGAATCTAATGAAAAACATCTCAAGAAGTATTGACTCGATTGATGTTAAAATCTGGTACAAACGTGAATAATTCCTCGAAGGATCTACTGCCTTTTATTTCCATGAACTCTCGGCGCACACATTCACGTCCCCCCCCCCCTCCAGATGAATCGTAATAACTTTGACCCCTGAGCGTACTCGAGACGTCCTCCTCAGCCTCAGACTGAGACGGTTACCATGGAAACACCACACCTGCTTAAAGGGCCGGTGTGTAGGACTAGGGCGGAGAGAAGGATCCAGCTGTGAGGTTGCAGATTGAAACCTGTGGAAACTTGTGACGGGCGTGCAGGAGGTGAACTACGGTGGCCGACGCAAACGCATGAAAGTCTGGAGCCAGAGTTTGTTTGTTTTTTTTCATTCTGGGCTACCGTAGATACGATACGAAGATCTCCTTTACTAGTCCTGCAAGGGGAAATTTATAGGATCACAGCAGCAAAGTTAAAGTGAACACAAGATACATAGTAAAAGAAACACAAGTATTGTAAAAAAGCAAATACGCATTAAACAGTAGTAAAAAAAAAATATAAAATTGCTACAATACGAATCAATATGCTACGAATCTATACCCTTGGATTGGATTGGATACGCTTCTATACGAAACGATACGCTTCAATACCCTCGATACGAAGCGATACTAAGCCATATGCTTCGATTGGATACGATTCTATGCGATTGCTTACGAAACGATATACAAATCTATGCGCTTCAATACGAAACGCTTCGATAGGAATCTATACGCTTCGATTAAAAATACATTTTAGTCTTGTACTCAAATGCAACACACACACACACACACACACACACACACACACACACACACACATGCTGTGTGTCAAAATCTGACACGCAGCATGTTCTCTCATCATTACAGCTGCCTCCACAGTCGTGGATTATAAGAAACGGACAAACAAAGCAACGTGTATTAAAGCACATTACAACCACACACGTTGCACAACCAGATAAGAACACGCCACGTGTTGCGCAACCCCCCTCGCTTCGTATGATGAATCTATTGCGCAACCTCGACAGCCCAGGAACAAACATACGTAAATATAAATTATCATTCTAAGATAAAGAAAACATGATTCTTACTTTCAAGTTATACACTAAAGAAAACAAATTCCTTTCTTTATATTTGTGTTCTATTTTTATATTGTATACTTATTTAGTTATTTTTTGCCCTTTCTCTATGTATCCGTACTTATTTCTGTCGTTTTGCTGCTTCAACACCAAAACTTCTCCTCTGGGGATCAATGAAAGCTTATCTTATCTATTTAATGGAAAGGTCAAGCAAAGTACACATTATACTCATAAAATCAATAGTACTCAAAACCAACGATTACTTTCATTATGGGTCATTATTTTCTCCATGAATCAATTGATTATTCTATTGATATGATTTGAAAGCGTGAATATATTAGTGAAAAATGCCCGTCGCAATTTCCTGAAGCCTAAAGTGACATTAATTGACTATTAATTGCTTGTTTAGTTAAAACAAAAGAGCAAAATCCACAAATATGAGAATATAAGAAAAGATGGAAAGTTATCAAAATAGTTGAAAGATCATTTTTTCTGTTAATCCACTAATTGATTAATTGACCAATTGTTTCCTAACTTCACCGATGACGCGTCGAGATGCAGAGCATTAGATTTAGATGTGTGTTTAGATGATATATTAAACAAATCGGGACGTCTCCCTAATCCACATTCCTCCTCCTCTTGCTGAACGCTTAGAGCTTCTGTCCACTGGCATTTTCTGACCACTCAAACTTTGAAGTTCTTTCCACCATTGTGCACCGTTTCCTTGACAGCAAAGCAGGAGGGGAAAGTAGTTAAAATGTCAATAATAGTCGCGTCTCGTTGATAAACTCCCACCGGTTCGTAATCCTCCAACAAAAAGCTGCATGCATCTACAAAATCAGCCAATATGCTCGTCGGAAGCCATGGGAATCGGCTTGTTTTGGAAAAAGTTGCTCACAACATGTTCTTTCTCTGACAAATCTGACCCTCGGTGGACGATGCCGGTCATGAGGCTGTGATGACGTAACTGGAAAATAATGTGTAGTTCTGAGGTCGGGAGAGTAAAACGAGTCAAAACGATGAGTGGCCAAGTCTTCAGGATGCATAGGTTTTGAAGTAAAGGTCGGGTAAGTAGTCCTGGTCTTCGCGTAAATACACACTTTGGCTTGCTGCCATTTTCCATGGAAAAGTTTTATTATCTCTGCAAATAGAAAAAATGATTCATAAATTCTGCAGCCCGAGAAGTGAGGAGGGCACGGAAATGGAACGGCACTGAATAATTCATTGGATGCACAAGAATACGAAACTGTTCCATCACGGAGATTCACGCGTTACTGTGTGTGTGTGTGTGTGTGTGTGTGTGTGTGTGTGTGTGTGAGTGTGAGTGTGCCTCTGGGTAATCCCATATATATTACCTATCAGATTATTTGGATGTGTATAGCAATGAGTGCTGCTAATTACAGTACCTGCAGAGAACTGCCATCAAATCAGCTTTTCTTTAACACAATAATGGACAATTTTAGGATTCATAAGGGTACAGTAAAAGTCAGCCAAATATTATGAGGAAGAATTAAAATAAAAGTGTGTGTGTGTGTGTGTGTCTCTCACAGACAGGAGGTCCGAGAGAACTGCGTTCGCTGGAGGAAGAGGTTCAGCTTTGTGTCCAAAATGAGCGCCAACCCCCACACGGGAGTCCTGGACCCGTCGGTCTGCAGGGTGTCGGTCAGGAAGGTACGAGTCCCCAAAAGTATAAAACCGAGCTCACGACGATGCGGAGAGTCCATCATTTTTCTGACACCAAGGATTGTTTTTTTTATTATTATTATCAAACTTATGTATCATGTCTTCCCTTTTTTTTTTTTTTTTTTTAAATGTAGTTAAACTTGTCCAACCAATCATCAGTCGGTTATTAACGACGGTTAACTGCACTTTGTGAAGCAGAAAAGGTGACTTGCAGGTCAAAAGATGCATCGATGTTAAAAGACGACGTCCTCGTATCTGTATTTTCTTTCGGAGGGAATCCGTGTCGCCGTGTTCTTTTATATTTGACCTTTTAACCTCGTAGCTTCAGGCCTCTCTGTGGCCTCGTTTTTCACTGCAATATAAAAGTCCTGCATCTCTATGGAAACGGCTCAATCATAGCTGAAAGTAGAAATAATTAATAAAAAAGTATTTTGTAAAAAAATAAAACGTTTTTATTTTTTTCACAAACTTCTTTTTTTTTTTTTACATTTTTTGATTAATTTATCATAAAGACTACTTAAATTTTTACAAATTCTTCTTGCAACCCCTCCTCTGCTCTTTGTAAACAGTCTACAGTCAATCATGGCTTTCTAGTTGCACTGAGGAGGTTTTTATGTTCACAATTTTATGTTTTTTACAGGATTTGGTTTGTGCAAACAGTTTATTTTTGATGAAATAGAGACAATGAGACGAGTAGAATAAAGTGAATTTATATACTTGTTTTGGTTTGGTTGCTTTTCCTGACGTCGCACATTAAATGTACGAGGACCGTCGGAAAGTCTGCTTTTGAGGAGGGTTTAACCTTGTCGTTAAGACCTGCTACGCATTGAAATAAAGACACTGAAATTCCACTTTAAACCACAATTATATGCAATACATCGTAGACGTCTTTAAAAAAAAAACTAATTTGCCCAGTTTACGCCCGTCTAGTCGTCTTTTCACCTGCAAATCACCAAATCGATGCTTATTGGCAAAGACATTCCTCAAAGTATAAAAGTAAATGCACGTTTTGTAATAAAACTCTCGTATCTTGTATCGATACCCTTCAGAACTCGTGCAGAGTTTTAAGACTTTAAGGAGTCGTTCTCACAAAACTGCCTTCGGGATATTTCAGTGCCGACGCTCTGAGGAACCACCAGTGTGGTTTTCCACCTTGTAATTCCAACTCTCGCTCTCTCGTCGGCCGCCCTGTAATCTGAGGCCTCTGTAATATGAAGTCGGATCACCGAGGTTCATGACCGTCTTCCTGTTTTTCCCTCTGCAGGAACTCAAAGGAGGAAAAGCGTACACGAAGGTAAGCAGCTCGCGTCTCCTCACCTCCTCACGCTCGCGATGAGCTCCCTGTAAACCTTGTGTAAATATTTGCATTTCTCACGGCACTCTGGCGAGGATGCCAAGAGCAATGAATCAAAAAACCGTCGCTCGCATTTGCTCAGAATCGAGGAAACATCCTGGCTACACCTCGCTACCCGTAACTCTTAAGAGCTCCTGAGGAATGAGTCACGTCTTGTGATAGAAATCACGAGGTCGAACCCCTCGTGAAGTGGACGTTGTGGCCCGACAGGAACCGTTTCCTCTGGCCATTTAGGTTTTCCCTGCGGCTAAATATACCCCGCTTCCCTCCTTAGAAGTTGGCTTCCTTTTTTAAATACACACCTACGAAAACAGAAGCTCCCTCAAGAAAAGAGGAACCTGGAGAATAAAGCATGGGAAGCTTTAACTGGAGATGAGTTGATTTTTAAAATAACATTGTGATTGCCTGTTCGGACAAAGGCGGTTTCCACGCGGCAAGAAGCTGTGAGGTTTGTTTTCGGGGTAAAAGGTCGTGCGTCCTTATCGGTTTGATCTGGGACTGTGTGGAAATCGGTTGTTTTCACAGCGGCTATTTTGAAATGTCCTAGCAGCGTAGAAGTCACAGACTGTATGTAAGAAGTGGACGTAGTCGTCACCTCGTTGGTTTGTGGATGTTTTGAAGCCTCAAGTTCCGCATTTATGCCGTCGCCATTTTGGTTTTTGCAACCAGTGACCAGAAGTGGGCATAGTTAGACAGACGTAGCTGCAGCGACCTGTCAATCACCTCGTAGCCCCGCCCCTAAAGCGTCCCCTGCTTTATGGTCTGTTTGACTCTAAATGGACCATAATTTACTAAATGAACATCATGCTGTATTGAAGAAGACTTGAAACTAGAGATTGAGACCATAAACTCATGTTTACAATGTTTAGTGAGGGAATAAATCAAGAGGGAAGTAGAGTCATTCAATTCAATTTATTTTTGTATAGCCCAAAATCACAAATTACAAATTTTCCTCAGAGGGATTTACAATCTGTACACATACGACATCCTCTGTCCCAGAACCTCTCATCGGATCAGGAGAAACTCCCCCCCCAAAAAAAACCTTTCAACGGGGAGAAAAAGGGAAGAAACCTTCAGGAGAGCAGCAGAGGAGGATCCCTCTCCCAGGATAGACAGAGTACAAAAATAGATGTCATGTGTACAGAATGAACAACATAACAGAGTTACATCACGTTCAATTCACATGACAGAAATGATTCATGTAATAATAGCAGTAGGCGACGGGGAGGACCACAGCAAGACGTAGGACCAGGGTCCATAATCTGCGAGGCGAGAAGGCACAAAGATTCCGGCGACGGTGCAGAGTTAGTAATGTGCATGAATTCATCCAGAAGGGAAAATAGAGAAGACTGTGCGTCAGTAGGGTCACGGCAGGAACCAGGAGGCAGGACCAGGGTCCAGATGCAACCACGATCCGTGGAAACCCGCGAGGGGAGAACGCACAAAGACTCCGGGGGAAGAAGTAGAGTTAGTAATGTGCATTAATAGAACATGAATTCATACCAGAAGGAGAGAGAGAGAAGAGGATAGAGGAGCTCAGTGTATCCTAAGTTGTCCCCCAGCAGTCTAGGCCTATAGCAGCATATCTAGGGGCTGGAAAGAATGAACCAGGGCAAACCTGAGCCAGCCCTAACTATAAGCCTGAGCCAGCCCTAACTATAAGCCTGAGCCAGCCCTAACTATAAGCCTGAGCCAGCCCTAACTATAAGCCTGAGCCAGCCCTAACTATGAGCCTGAGCCAGCCCTAACTATAGACCTGAGCCAGCCCTAACTATAAACCTGAGCCAGCCCTAACTATAAGCGCTATCAAAGAGGAAAGTCTTAAGTCTACTCTTAAATGTGGTCACTGTGTCTGCACCCCGGACTGAAAGTGGAAGCTGGTTCCACAGAAGAGGAGCTTGATAACTGAAGGCTCTGGCTCCCGTCATTTTCTATAGACTTCTCTACAACCAGAGGAGTCGCCCCCTGGTGGTCAGGAGAGAGAATGCAGATTTAACACATGAAGCTTTGACTTCTATACAACCAGAGGAGTCGCCCCCTGGTGGTCAGGAGAGAGAATGCAGCTTTAACACATGAAGCTTTGACTTCTATACAACCAGAGGAGTCGCCCCCTGGTGGCCAGGAGAGAGAATGCAGCTTTAACACATGAAGCTTTGACTTCTATACAACCAGAGGAGTCGCCCCCTGGTGGTCAGTAGAGAGAATGCAGCTTTAAGGCATGAAGCTTTGACTTCTATACAACCAGAGGAGTCGCCCCCTGGTGGTCAGGAGAGAGAATGCAGCTTTAACACATGAAGCTTTGGCTTCTCTTTTCAGAACCAGAGATTTCCGACTGATTATAAGTGTAATTGATGAAATGAGTTATGGTCCCATCTATGTAGTGTGTCACAGCTAAGGGTCTCACTATTTTGATTCTGAATCGATAATAAAACCAAGATGGCGACGGCCAAAATACCGAACTCAAGGCTTCAAAACGTCAGTCCACAAACCAACGAGTGACGTCACGACGACGTCCCTAGTAGCTGTGGAGGATATTATCAGCTAACATGTGCCAGTGAACCCCTCCATTAGTGGATGAAGGATTAACTCTTCCTCCTCTTCTTCTTCTTCGCCCTCAGCTGGGCTTCACAGACCTCAACATGGCGGAGTTCGCCGGCTCCGGCTCCACCGTGCGCTGCTGCCTGCTGGAGGGATACGACACCAAGAACACGCGGCAGGACAACTCCATACTGAAGGCAAGGACACGCAAAATATACGCCGCGCATGTTTGTTTTTTTTTTTATCCAATGGAGCGATGTTTAAAACACCCTTGGAGAAAGGGGAGGCTAATTTATTTTACACGTCCGTGCCCTCGTCGTATAAACACAAGAGACTTTAATTGCGTCATAAATTTAAAGCCTGACGCGAGCTGGATCGTTAACTCCGAGACTTTGACCTTTTGACCTTTTTTTTAAATTTTTTTATTGATTGCTCCCGAGAAGCGACCGGAGGGGAAAGATCAGCGAGTCTGTTAATCGTCCCTTTGTCATGTAAAACCGGTGACTTCTGTTGAAAGTGCTTCGTTTTTTTCCGGAAGTGGAAATGTGTTTTGGTGCTTTAATATATATATATATATAATATATATGTATATGTATATTATATGTATATATATATATATATATATATATATATATATATATATATATATATATATATATATATATACTAATACATATGTATATATATATATATATATATATATGTATATGCTGTTTATGTGCTGTATGTGTTGCTTTATATGCGTTGCTTATGCTTATGCTGCTTTTATATGTAATGGCTCTGCTTGCTGCTGCTCTTATAATGTGTGTTATGTGTTAGCGCTGTATAACAACTGCGCTGCTGCTGCCGCCTTAATATTGGCCGCGCCGCGCGTGGCGCCCGCTGCTGTATTGGCCGCTGCTAACCGTACCTTGCCTTATGTTTTTATATATTATAAATAAATAAATAAAAAATACCTTTTTATTTAATAACCAAGAGCCAGATTGTTTAATAATTACAGGCACTTTCACATATGTGTATTCCCTCACTCTTTGTTTTGATTCATAGATAATATAATAATTTAGATATAAATCACCTTCAGATGTGATGAGTAGTCCATTAATTAATTAGCCAACCTACAGAATTAATCAATTAATTGTAGATTAAAAAGTTCCGGCTTCTTGTTTTCTTTCTTTTTGTTATGTAATAGTATAAACTTAATAAATAAATAATTAAAGCAATTTATAGTCGTCACCTTCCTTTATTTATTAAAAATAAATATTCTGCATATTCTTCTAAAATGAGAATTGTGAGATTGTTCATCGAAGTCCCCAAAAAAAAAAACATCTGTCACAAAGCTGTTAACTCCTCACGCAGCTGAAGCCGTTTTAGTGTCTTTTAGTATTTATTCGCTCTGCGGCGCCACCCGGAGTTCATCCACACAAACTGCTCCGTGGAAAAAAACAAAGAGTCGGTCGTCTCCTCTCGAGGACTTCGTGTTTTAGTTTCAACGCGTTCACTGCTGCTTCTCCAACGACACAAACAAAGGTCATATTTAATCTTTTGTTTCAGACGATTGGTTCTGCTGGATGCAATAATTAAAATGAGCTCCACATTTACCAGCTGCAACATTAATCAACATTAATGCATCAATAACTATAATATGGTAATAAAATATATATCATTCTGAAGTCTGCATAATGAGTATTTTTGCGTTTGTACTTAAATACTTCTGTTCTTTTACTAAGTAAGATATTGAATGATGGACTTCTAACATTTTTATTACTGTAGTTTTGCTGCTTTTTACTTTTAATTAATACATTTTACCTCAGAACACAGGAGTTGCTGGTCTACGGTCGGTTAGTTAGTTAGTGTGTTATTGTGTGATTTTGGTGTTTTTAAAGGGTTATTTCACCAAAGTAATACACTCCTTTTTAAGAGCACGTGTGTACTAAAATTTATTTTTTTACCTTTTTATTCCAGGTGATCATCGGGATGACCCTCTTGTCCGGAGATCCGTGTTTTAAAACGTGAGTTTTTCTTTCTTTTTTAAAAAAAAATCGGGACGATCCCGAGGTAGAGGTCGAATAATTAACCGCGGAGCCTTCGTCTCCTCCGACTATTGATCTCAACATCAGACGGGTCAGACGGGGCTGATTGCATCGTTGTCGTATTGTTGTGCAATTGTAGCGTTGCATTGATAATACAGATTACAGATAAACATGAGCTCTCTAGCTAATTGTCTGGCACTGTCCCAGCTATATAAATACATAAATAAACAAACTAAATAAATAAATAAATAAATGGGTAAATAATAGTTGTCTGTTTGAATACATTTAAATAGTCATTTCTAAAATCAAAGATATTTTTATACCCTTACGCAGGGTTTTCAGTCATTTCAGTTATATATATATATATATATATATTTATAAATATATAATTTATATATATATATATATATCATTTTTATATATATATATATGTATATAATATTTTTATATGTATATATAAAAAATAGATAAAGGTTTTTCAGTCTCCCCAAAGTAAAAAAACGTTCTGGACTTAAAACTGATCCATCTGAACCAAACATATATATTTATTTATATTTACCATATAAACCGCAAATATCTTCTACAGTCAATCTGTAAATCTCAGTATTGATTACAATGAGGTTTCCTTCCATTTTGTAAAACAAATTACAAAAATGCAAAGTATTCTTTTCCTCTGCGTTATAGCATTTTCAAATTATTATTAACAATAATCTGACAAATGAACAAATACTCTGGATCTCAGCACGTTTGTTGGAGGAGTTGTGGAAAATTTTTCCTGCGCGTATTTATCGTCCTCTTGGTAATCTGTGTGCGTTTCTAACCTTTTCAACCGGGCCGTTGAACACCGATAATATTGGTGCTCCTTTGTTCTTCGGTGACTCAGTTTCCCCCTCGGCCGATAATGTGAATCTCATCCGAGCCGAGCGGCTCTCTGCTCGTTTAATCTGTTCCAGACTGATAAGCTGTGTGTTGTCTTCTTCTTCTTCTTCTCTTTCTGTTTTTTTTTTTTTCTTCCTGCAGGCCTCCCAGCACAGCGAAGTCCATCTCCATCCCGGGGCGAGAGCACACCCTGCAGCTGGACTGCAAGGGGGAGGGGACGGCCGAGCCCGGGCCGGCCGGAGGGGTTTCTCTGGGCCGGGCCTCCAAGCCTCGACCCTCCATCGTCAGCTCAGGTACCCGATGAGGACTCTGCTCGTCGGGGTCGTGGGTTACAGGTGTTGGGGGCATGCGGAGCCAATGCAAGGGGTCATACACGACCTGGGGGGCACGGGGGGGGATTTTAAATAATGTGTTTCATAAAGAAAAAGTAAACAAGTTTGCAAAGCTGTCAAAGATTTGCAGGATTTACTTATTCTTATTCTTAGTGTACTGGGAGAGAATTGTGTCTAAAAATGCAGTTTCGGGCCGTTTTAACTTTTTATTTTGCACAATAAATTGCTATTGTTTGATAATTAATTATTGAAATGATACAAAGGGGGCATGAATTGTTTCGGCATGAAGGACAAACCCTTTTTTTTTTCTTTTTTTTCTCAAGAAAGAGTAACGCATGTAGAAGAAGCTAATTCTGGGTTTAGGTTTAGTTCAGTTTGAATTAAGATTAAAAAAAAAAATTATTTGGAAAACAACTTGAAAGACTAAATTAATTAATTTAATTAATATCGACAAAATTACTCTCAATATCCTGCACACACTTATTTTTCTATTGAAGCTTCTATTAAGTCAGTATTACTTCTTATACACTTCATATTTTTACATCTAGTTTTTATATCTAGTGTTGTTGTAATTGACTTTTTCTATTTTAGTTTAATTATTTGTACTGTATTTATCTTACTCTTCTTGCTATTTTATTTTGCACTGTTGTCAGTATTACTTCTTATACACTTAATAGTTATCACTCTGTTGTTTATATTTTGTATTCTATTGTTTTCTTTTTCTTTTCTTGTGATCTTTGATCAAACTCTAGCACAAGAATCTCCTGCGGGATTAATAAAAGTTCCATCTTATCTTTTCTTATCTTAAACTCAAAATAAACACACGCGAGGAGGTAAAGTGTTTTGTTTTTTTTACTTTTGGTGCCTTCAGGTCTGCTCGAAGAATCCGAAGCGAGCCAGTACAGTCCTGCAGAACTCTTCCAGTCCGGCCACTCTCGTAACTCCAGCTACGCCAGCCAGCTCAGCAAAATCTCAGGTACAAGATCCACCGGATAGAAGCTCCTAAAGAAAATAGGGAATTAAACCTTTTTGTAGGAAGTGTCCGACCTCTGACGTCTCCTCCCGCAGGCTACAGCACCGAGCACTCCCGCTCCTCCAGCCTGTCGGACCTCACGCATCGCAGGAACACCTCGACGGGCAGCAGCGCCTCCGGAGGCTTGTGCTTCTCCGGCGACACGCCGACGGACGGCGACAAGGACGCCGGACGTCCGGAAAGACCCCCGAGGCCCCCGAGGCCCGTCTTACCCTCCAACAGGCCCCCCAGGTACGGGCAAGAGGCCTCCGGGCGTCGGAGCGCTGAGAACCGCCGCTGTCCCGTTCTGAACTCTTCTTCTTCTTCTTCTTCTTCTTCTTCTTGTTTTTCTTCTTCTTCTTCTTTCTTGTTTTTCTTCTTCTTCTTCTTCTTCTTCTTTCTTGTTTTTCTTCTTCTTCTTCTTTCTTGTTTTTCTTCTTCTTCTTCTTCTTCTTGTTTTTCTTCTTCTTCTTCTCCTTCTTCTTCTCCTTCTTCTTCTTCTTCTCCTTCTTCTTCTTCTTGTTCTTCTCCTTCTTCTTCTTATTTTTCTTCTTCTCCTCCTTCTCCTTCTTCTTCTTCTCCTCCTCCTTCTTCTTGTTTTTCTTCTTCTTCTCCTCCTTCTTCTTCTTGTTTTTCTTCTTCTTCTTCTCCTCCTCCTCCTCCTCCTCCTTCTTCTTGTTTTTCTTCTTCTTCTCCTCCTTCTTCTTCTTCTTGTTTTTCTTCTTGTTTTTCTTCTTCTTCTCCTCCTTCTTCTTGTTCTTCTTCTTGTTTTTCTCCTCCTTCTTCTTCTTCTCCTCCTCCTCCTCCTCCTCCTCCTTCTTCTTGTTTTTCTTCTTCTTCTTGTTTTTCTTCTTCTTCTTGTTTTTCTTCTTCTTCTTCTTCTCCTCCTTCTTCTTCTTCTTCTTCTTCTTCTCCTCCTCCTCCTCTTCCTCCTCCTCTTCCTTCTTCTCCTCCTTCTTCATCTTCTGGTCTCTGTGTTTCAGGAGGAAGCTGGACTTGGTGGAGAGTCACCCTTCTTGGGTAAACGACACCCGCATGGATGCCGACGACATCGTGGAGAAGATCGTCCAAAGCCAGAACTTTGCAGACATCAACCACACTGAAGGTGCAGTAATACGGTTACGTGCAATCAAAAGGTCCGGATTCTTCTTCTTGGTTCTTAGCGTCAGAAGAGGAAACTGGGGGGGTGAGGGGGGTCGCCTGGGGTCGCCTGTATGTCATCCAAGAAACTGGGGAATTCTGCCGTAACAGCTAAATTTAGAGCATTTTATAAAAGTAGTTTATTGACTCGCATTCTTTGATTTAACAAAAGAGAACAATGTTGTGTTGCGTAAAATTGTTTGATATTCATTAAATTGTTTTAGGTTTTCTTATTGAATTGTGAAAATTATATTCATCCAACACATGACTGGACACTTTTTCTGATTTCAAAATGTGCTTGAATTAGAAAACACAGAAATCTGAAAAAGAAATTAAGACGTAAATATTCTGAAATCACAGAATTTGGGGAAAATAAAACATAAATTAATTAGACCCAAGGTTTATTTACAAAAGGGTGAACTCTTCCAGTTTCTCCACATTAAACATCCAAACTATCCCTTTAACGTTGCTAAGGTTACAGATGCAAACAAAACCGCTGTCCAGGCCGTAAAGACTACATTTCCCATAAACCACTTCTCTCAACATCTTCAACGTCGTGTAAACGAGCCGACTGTTACTTTCTCTAATTCACTAATTATCTCCTTTCGTGTGACGGTTTAAACAGAATATTTGACGGCAAATGTTGTAACTCCTGCTCCTCCTCCTCCTCCTCCTCCGGCTCCGGCTCCTGTCACCTTCTGACCGCCTGCTTGTCGGTGCCGTCTGGTTTCCGTCTGCTGACTGTGTTTCTGTCTCTTTCAGACAGCAACCTGCGTCTGTTCGTCAGCAGAGACGGAACGACCGCGCTCAGCGGCATCCGGCTTGGAAACAGGTGACCTCCTTTTCTTCATCACCTCCTTCATCACCTCCTTCATCACCTTCCTCCCCTCGTCCTCTCCTGGTTTCTCTCCTGGTTTCTCTCTCGTCCTCTCCTGGTTTCTCCCCTCGTCCTCCCCTGGTTTCTCCCCTTGTTTCTCCCCTGGTTTCTCCCCTCACTCGTCCTCCCCTGGTTTCTCTCCTGGTTTCTCCCTCGTCCTCTCCTGGTTTCTCCCTCGTCCTCTCCTGGTTTCTCCCTCGTCCTCTCCTGGTTTCTCCCTCGTCCTCTCCTGGTTTCTCTCCTGGTTTTCCTCGTCCTCTCCTGGTTTCTCCCCTGGTTTCTCCCTCCCCTGGTTTCTCTCCTGGTTTCTCCCCTGGTTTCTCCCCTCGTTTCTCCCTCCCCTGGTTTCTCTCCTGGTTTCTCTCCTGGTTTCTCTCCTGGTTTCTCCCTCCCCTTGTTTCTCCCCTTGTTTCTCCCCTGGTTTCTCCCTCCCTGGTTTCTCCCCTCACTCGTCCTCCCCTGGTTTCTCTCCTGGTTTCTCCCTCGTCCTCCCCTGGTTTCTCTCCTGGTTTCTCCCTCGTCCTCTCCTGGTTTCTCTCCTGGTTTCTCTCTTGATTTCTTTCCTGGTTTCTCCCCTGGTTTCTATATAAGATGTAATTTAAGTCGAAAATATCTCGCTTTTTTAAAATGAATTACATCAGTTTTGACGCTACACAATAAACTGTAAATAATAACAATAATCTTTTATTTACACATCACTTTTCTTAACAATGTTACAAAGTGCTTCACACCGAGAAAAGAACTGCAATAAAACAACGTGAATGAAATACAATACAGACACATAATAATGGTGTTAAAGTCACAGAGATGAATGTATGCATGTCATTAACGAGGCGCGTGACCCTCCTGTTCCCCCTCTGACCGCCTCGATGCGTTTGGGTCCTTGCAGGGTTTCTGCAGGCGGGTACGAGCCCGTGGTGATCGAGAGCCATTGAGCCGGCGGACACGTCGACCTCCGGGCGGAGGATCGTCCTCGTCGTCCGTCTCGCCGCCGGTTCTTCCCGGAGCTTCAGCCGGTCTGACGCCGCGAGAGGAAGAAACCTCGTCAGTTTGCACTTTACGTGAAGTTTGTCTGCGCTCCGTTCGGCTGCTTGTCGAAAGGCCGACGACTCGGGAGTGAAATGCACAAAAAAAAAAAAAAAACGTTTCTCTGATACTGCCTTGTTGTGTGTTTACCCATCTAGGATGTGGACCTGTAGTCATTTAATTTGACCAGTTTAAAGGGATGGTTTCGATGTGTTGAGGTGTGTTTTTTATGAGGTACTTCTACATAGTCGGTGTATTATTACTACAGTGGATGGAGTACCGGCACGGGAGCAAAGCAAAGGTGAAAATAATAATAATGATCCCTTTTCAAATCACAGATCTCTTGAGTTTATGTGAAATGACGGATGGACGTTATGTTCCACGATCGAGCTGCAACTAGTGGTGATTTTCCTCATCGATTTCTTTTATCTGGCAATAATTTGTTCTATAATTAATTAATTGTTGAGACTATAAAATGTCAGAAAATGGTGAAAAACAGTCCAGGGTAGGACCTTCAAATTCAGGGTAAAAGAGGTGAAAATATTCTAAATATAATGTTCACGTAAACTGATATTGATTATTTTAGATTTTAAAATACGTCCACAGCAGCACGTTGCTTTGCTCCCGTGCTGGTTCTCCATCTACTGTAGTAATAATACACAGACTATGTAGAAGTACCTCACACAACCACACTTCAACACTTCGCTGCTGTCCCTTTTTAAAGCGATAAAGATAAAGAGACCAAACTCATCGGAAAGGATATCTTTCTGTTTTCGGAAGATGAAGGATAAAAATGACTTATTCTGTCAATGGAGTCCGGTGGCTTTGAGGAGAGCGTAGATATCGGCTTCAGTTCCCTGTCGGAAAACAAGAAAGTTATGTTATCGTATTGGGACTCAGAGGGCTGTGTGATAGCAAGGTGAGGGGGTGGAAATATTCTAAATATAGCGTGAACTTACACCGCTATAGTTTTTTTTTTTTTTTTTTTTTTTTAGGTGGACCTTTCTTTTAGGCGTCTAAGTTGTACGGCGGATTCAGTCGATCGTTTTCTTAAACGCGTTCTTAGACGCGCATTTCTTGCCGCAAACTGTCTGAAAATACAAGCAAGCAAGTGTAATCCTTTTGATTCAGCAGGGAAAAGTTTCAAACTTTCTAAAAAAAAAAAAAAAAAAAAGACGAGTCCCGGCAGGATGACGTAACTTTCCGTTTTTTCCTGCGTCGCGGAACAAGAAGTCTATTGCGTTCCGCCGACGGGCCGCGCATCCAAACACTGAATGTGACGCAAGAGTTTAGAAAACCACTGAGCGGCGCGCGAAGATGCAAAATGCTTTTTGTTTTTTTTGTTTTGTTTATTTGTTGCTTGCTCCCTGTTGATCGGTGGAAAAGCAAAGGACCCACTTTGTGCCTGTAAAGTTTCTCTTGAATGACCCCTGAAGCACCAGAGTGCTGCTGATGGCGAGGAGGGAAAACACCGCTTCCTTTTTTTTATTTTTATTTTTTATTTCTTTTGCTCCGTCTCGTTGCCATTTTTTGGGGGGAAATCCCACTGACTTGTTTGAGATTTTTAGTTTCTCGTCTCTTCCTCAGAGAGAGTTAAAAAACTAAACGTGACGTCAGCTGAAAGACTCTCGCTCTGTGGTACAAACTGTTCTGGTTTTATTTTGAAGAGCTGACGACTGTAGCGGTCTTTGTTGCCCCCTGGTGGAGCAACGAGGTTCATGCACATTTTTTCGCCCCCGCCTTCGGTGTTTACAAGGATGTTTACCTCCCGTTTGTTTACAGCCGTCTTCAGATCAACAAACACCAAAGAGGCACAAAAAAAAAGACAAGTTTTGGAATTCAATTGTTGGCAACCAGCCGGCTGGTTGATGCTTTTTTTTTTTTTTTAAGTTTTAGATGCAAGTTTCTTTTTTTTGTTTGGAGTTTGAACTTTTATTTTGTGCAGAGTCTTAAAATCCTATTTTTCTGTTTAAAAAACCCCCAAAAAAACAGTGAGATTAATGCTCTCCTTTTCAAATGCAGGTCACAGATGTCTTGAATTTACTTTGCAACTAGTGATGTTTTTCCCCATTAATTTAAATCGGTTTAATTTGTTCAGAAATCACTAAAATTGGTTAAAAATGGTGAAAAATAGTCAGATTTTTTCCAGAGTGTGATCTTCAAATTCACTTCACAACCACACTCAATAAGCATTCTGGAAACAGGCAGAATATTGTCCCTCATTTACAATTTAAAAAAAGAAAAGAAAATCAGCTTTTAAGACTCTGTTCTTTATCAGTAAACTTATTTGTGGTTATTTTTCCAGTGAAGCTGCAGTTTTTCAGCTTGTCGTCTCACTTCTTCTTCTCACTTTGAATCCAGCTCATTATATAGAAGTTGAATCACTTGTCTGGACACTACTCTGTTTGTATTTTGCAGCTGTTTATTAATCACATGGACGAACCACTGACCTTTTATAGTCTGGATTTGGGTTTACATCGCCACCGCCTTTAGTATTCTTTTAAAGCATTTATTTATACATATTTTTCCTTGGAGGTTGATCATAAGCTATGCACACAAACTCACCTCCCTGAGCTTTTTTTTTTTTCTTTTAGTAACTAACAAATTATTGTATTGTAACAAAGCTAGTATATCCTAAATTTATAGAGAATCAAGTTTTTCTTTTCGATTGGTATTTTTCCACGGAAATTACTTCGAAACAATAAAAATCTAATTTGAGTTTGTTTCTGCGTTGTTTTTAATAATCAGTGTTCTATCCTTCTACGTCCTGTCACATTAAATACTGTCGCTGACGTACAGTGTACCGTATGTGTGTACTGCTGCTGCCATCGAGGTAAAGTAAATGCCCTCTGTAATGTTTGGTTTAAAGGCCTTAAGTAGAGTTTACATTCTGCAACTATACACATCATTTAAAGAGTGATAATTATGTTTTTTTTTAGACTAAATATTAAATATGTTAAAGTATGTTTCAGTTTTGAATTATGTAGGTGTGCAAAAGTATTTAATTTTTTTAACTTTGAGAAATTACACGTGTGTGATTCCCTTCCTCTAGCAGAAGAGGACGCTCTGCACAACATAATTATTATTATTATTATTGACATTATTATTATTATTATTATTATTCCTGTGCTGTAGATGGCAGCAAAGCTGCTCTGGATTTAGAGTTAAAACCATCAAACCAGACTTTTAACATTCAGCAGCAGATTTTCTTTATTTCATTCATTCAGGAAACGAGTGTTGAGTTCTGATTAACTTTTACTTCTGAAATACTAAAACCATCTGCAGTTTCCTGGGAAACAAAGTGGGTCAGAAAAAAAGCCAGCGGTGGGAAAAGTACTCTGATCTTTTACTGAGTAATAAACAGCGTAGTAATACTCTGTCACAAGTGAAAGTCCTGCATTCAAACTCTCAAGTAAAAGTAATGAGTAGTAGTTATAGTGGTAGTAGTAGGAGCAGTAGTAGTTATAGTGGTAGTAGTAGGAGCAGTAGTATTAGTAGTGGTAGTAGTAGTAGGAGCAGTAGTATTAGTGGTGGGTAGTAGCAGCATTAGTGGTATTAGTGATGGAGGTGGTTGTAGTAGTAGTAGTGGTGGCAGTAGTAGTATTAGTGATAGAGGTGGTTGCAGTAGTAGTGGTAGCAGTAGCAGCAGCAGTAGTAGTATTAGTGGTATTAGTGATGGAGGTGGTTGTAGTAGTAGTGGTGGTGGTAGTAGTAGTATTAGTGATGGAGGTGGTTGCAGCAGTAGTAGTAGTAGTAGTAGTAGTAGTAGTGGTATAGTGGTATTAGTGATGGAGGTGGTTGCAGTAGTAGTGGTAGTAGTAGTAGTAGCTGCGCGGTGGTGGTGGTGGTAGTAGCAGCGGCGGCGGCGGTGGTGGTGGTGGTGGTAGTAGTAGTAGCAGCAGCAGCAGCAGCAGCAGTAGTAGTAGTAGTAGTAGTAGTAGTATTAAAGGTGCGTTCACACCAAACGCGGCGCGAATTTTTCGCGCGACCAGATTACATACAAATTCAATGCACAGACGCGAAATGGTTGCGAAAAAGCAAATTTTCGCCGGGCGGCGAATGAAATTTAAATTTTTCAACTCTGGCGAAGAATTCGCGTGACGCTGAGTTGCGAACGCCAATCAGCGTTGAGAAGCTCCGCCCCTCATCACCGCCGTCCTGCCGTTGCTCATCAGAAACTATGGAGGAGAAGTCGATTAGTCTGGATGAGGAAGTCCTCCAGACGAAGCTCCTGGAGAAGCTGTGTGCGACTACGGATGATGTTATTATATGTTATGAACCCAGACACGAGGGCGTCTGATGTTCCAACGTTTGTGGGACTTCCACAACACGTACAAAGCAGAACTAGTGGTTATTTCTTCCACGGTGGATGGCGGAAATTAACTATTTCCAGGAGATGCCAGCCCCTCGGGCTGGAGATAAGCCACCGCCGACATAGCTTACCCCCTCCGGCTGAGATAAGCCACGCCTCCTCTCCGGCTGAGATAGCTTCACCTGCTGAGATAAGCCACGCCCCCTCTCCGACTGAGATAAGCCATCTGGCGGTGCGTCGAGTGCGAAAAAGCGAAACAACCACAAATAGTCCGGCGTTGCGAAAATTCGCGCCGCGTTTGGTGTGAACGCACCTTTAGTGGTATTAGTGATGGAGGTGGTTGCAGTAGTTATAGTGGTAGTAGTAGGAGCAGTACTAGTTATAGTGGTAGTAGTAGGAGCAGTACTAGTTATAGTGGTAGTAGTAGGAGCAGTAGTAGTTATAGTGGTAGTAGTAGGAGCAGTACTAGTTATAGTGGTAGTAGTAGGAGCAGTAGTAGTTATAGTGGTAGTATTAGTAGCAGCAGCGGTAGTGGTAGTAGACACGGTAGTAGTAGTGGTGGCAGTAATAGTAGTGGTAGTAGTAGACACGGTAGTAGTGGTAGTGGTAGTAGTAGACACGGTAGTATGTTGGGGTTGGGTGTGTGGTGTGTGGTGTGGTGGTGTGGGTGGGGTGGTAGTGGTGACGGTAGTAGTAGACACGGTAGTAGTGGTACTAGACACGGTAGTAGTAGTGGTAGTAGTAGTGGTGGTGGTAGTGGTAGTAGACACGGTGGTAGTAGACGAGTGGTAGTGGTAGTAGACACGGTAGTAGTAGTTGTGGGGTAGTAGTAGTGGTAGTAGTAGACACGGTAGTAGACATGGTAGTGGTGGCAGTAGTAGTAGTGGTAGTAGTAGACACGGTAGTAGTGGTAGTGGTAGTAGACACGGTAGTAGTGGTAGTGGTAGTAGACACAGTAGTGGTGGCAGTAGTAGTAGTGGTAGTAGTAGACACGGTAGTAGTAGTAGTGGTGGCAGTAGTAGCAGCAGCAGTAGTAGTAGTAAGAGCAGTAGTAGTAATACT
>JACSYO010001059.1:0-117500 GCA_016806645.1 Ophiodon elongatus
GAGAGAAACACTTTAGTATCGAGATTAAAGGCGTAAATTTACGAGATAAAACAACAACTAATCTCTGAGATTAAAGTGGAAATTGTCCTTTTTTTTTTGTTGCCTTCACCCCCCGAAAAGCGCCAAGGTAACAAAATGTGTTCGGAGTAATCAACTAGTCTTTTAGCGTTCGCTGTGCTCGGCGAGTTTCTTTGATAATACATTTTTTTTAAACGTACCGTTATTTGTTCGCTGGATTACTTCCTCGTAAAAGTTGGCCTTGAATGCTTACGAATGTTTGCTCGTGTGTGATTTTACTTTTTAATCTTTTCATTCATCACAAATCAGTTTGGGAGACATCCACCACTAAAACAATTTATAAAATGTCAAAGACCCAAAGGTATCTGTGCAGAAGGAGTCAATTTACCACCAAAAATTCTGGGAAATGTTATTCTCAGTCGACCTCTAAGAAAACTGCTTTTGGTGTTTGATCGGTATGATAATGTAATCTTGTCCATCTGCAGGAAATTACCCAAATCCCAAGAGTTCACGGGAAGAAAGAGAGTCATTGACACCTGGTTCCTGCTGCTTGGAGAACCGAAGGGGCTCAAATGAACTGATGCTTATTCATTCATCAGCGTATGAACACGTGTGTGTGTGTGATTGTTAAAAAGGTAAATGTTCAGCATTCTGAGGTTTTTTTTTTTCCGAAGACCACATTCCTAGCTCCGTATGATAACTGGATATAAACACCAGAGAAGAAAAAGACTCATCATTCACTCAGTCGCTGAGTTGAGTTACTAGAATCCAATCTGACAAGATGAGAGATCTACCGAAACTCTGTTTACACGCCACGATTCACTTTAAATTAAGCGGTAATTAAGCAAACGATCCCCCCCCTCCCCCCAAAAGAAAACAACCTGAAATGCAACAAAATAGATGTTTCCCTTCTGGGAAACAAAGAACACAAACGGTGTGATTGCACCGTGAGACGTCTCCATCCGGGGGTCCCTCTGCGGGGAGGAGGAAAAGTTTGCAAACTGGAGCCTCTGCCGCGGACTGAAAGTATTAATTTCATACAGCGTTTGATAGATGCTCAAATTAAATCGGTGACTTAGGAATGAGACGGGGATGTGGAGTGTGAAGAGGCTCGGTGATCCGTCGGTACAGTAAGTGTTCCTCCTCTAATGACTGTTTATGGAAGGCTGCCTGTGTGAATGAATGTTAATGACTTTCTGGGAAGAAGCTTTTTGAAGAAGCTGTCGCCTCCCGACTAAGACAAGAGCTCTCTCACTAGAGCCCAGCTCGCACGCCCACACACACACACACACACACACACACACATATGGAGAGTATACGTGTATATAGCACACATACTGTATATGTAAAACCCTTTCACTCATTTACATTTGCTCATATGCATAGCGTGAGGTACATATGGAAAATGCTTATAAATGTTCATACACAAACGTGCCTTTCTCCTGCACGCGCACACACACACACACACGCACACACACACACACACATGGAGAGTATATGTGTATATAGCACACATACTGTATATGTATATATAAAACCATTTCACTCTATGCATACATAACATGAGGTACATATGGATAATGCATGTAAATGTTCATACACAAAAGTGCCTTTCTCCTGCACACACACCACACACACACACACACACACACAATAGAGTATACGTGTATATAGCACACATACTGTATATGTAAAACCCTTTCACTCATTTACATTTGCTCATATGCATAGCGTGAGGTACATATGGAAAATGCTTATAAATGTTCATACACAAACGTGCCTTTCTCCTGCACGCGCACACACACACACACGCACACACACACACACACACACGCACACACACACACACATGGAGAGTATATGTGTATATAGCACACATACTGTATATGTATATATAAAACCATTTCACTCTATGCATACATAACATGAGGTACATATGGATAATGCATGTAAATGTTCATACACAAAAGTGCCTTTCTCCTGCACACACACATGTACACACACACACACACACACACATGTACACACACACACACACACACGATGAGTGTTCTTCATCCAGTTTGGTATGCCCCATTTGCTGTCTCATTTGCCCACTGAACCACGTCTCTCTGTGTGTCGTGTTGTTATTATTATTATTATTATTTTTTTTTTTTTTTTTAAACCACAGATTCAAATTAAGGTTGCGTTGCCTCCGAGCGAGTCGTTTGCCTCGACATCACCGCTGCGTGCTCGCCGGCTAATTACAGCCTCCGCCGCCATGGCACAGCGGCGTAGATGAGGGGCGATGCAGGTCAAGACTTTGTTGTTAAAAAAAGATCTCAGAATTTAATTTGCTTGTTGTCGTCGTCGCGGCGTGAAGACACCGTGAGTTGCGATTCGTTTCATTTTTATTTACTTTTTAAAGGGTTTTATAAACTGTAGAGATTGGACAAAGGCATGCAAATGTTTTTTGGCAATAATTGGAAATGACCAAAAATTGGAGTTATATATAAAAATGATATGATAATATTTCTCAGTAGTTCTCACCATCTTTAAACATTTTCTGTAAATGTTTTATCGTGGAGGGATATTAGAAGCTTCACCAGAGGAACTGCCTTCATGTATTGCACTTAAAGCTCATTATAAAGTAAAGATGACACAAAAAAAAAAATACTATTCTTATCATCTTCTATTCCCTTCACTCGGTTCATGTATCTCGACTCAACTCCGGGAACAATAAACTTGAAATGTGTTTAAAAAAAAATCTTGAAATATAAAAAAAAAAATGTCGGCTCGTGTGAAGAGTGTGTGAAATGTGGCACTTTTCTTTTTCTTTGTCAGTTGAGCAGCGAAGAGGTTTGTGCCGGTTACTTTCATCACAGACAATGTTATGAATGTAATGTTAAGCACTTTAAAGCCTTGGATTTGGGTTTAACTCTCCAGTTACATCATCGGTACAAAAACATGACGATCGGGAATTCTTCAACGCTTAAAAAAAGTCAAAGTCAACTAAGACGTTCAGCGGAGCTTCGACACTAAATACGTTGTGTGGATATATATATATATATATATATATATATATATATATATACGTGATAAACTTCCAGATTCTGGGTCAATTATGAAAGAATCGAAAAGTCTTCTGAACTCGCTGCAGCTCGACGTTCACACGCTTCTTCTCCATGGCAACAGCCGCTCGCAGAAACCCGAGAAAAAAGTTCTCAGGAATAAAAAAAATAAAAAAAATAAAAACCCAAACTGTTCCTGTTCTCATTTTTAACGCCGAGCGTTGGCATGATGTGTGTTTTTTATTTATTTAATGCTTCCACAAACCCTGTTCTGTGATGTTTAAAACTGGGGTTAAAGAGAGAAGACGGTGGTTCTCTTTCAGGTGGAAACACGCCGCCGGCCGGAGGCCCCATTTCCTGAAAATCCTTTTTCTAGGAACTGAGAAAGCCAACGGTTTTCTAGGAAAAAGGGACCCCTGTACATATTTTCTGAGTTACATCACACACTGGACCACACACACACACACACACACACACACACACACACACACACACACACACACACAAGGCCCCTGTGTTCTCACCAGTCATGCTTTCCTCCGGTACGTCACAGGTTTAACCCCTTCATCACCCCCAGCCCTTCATCTCAGTAACTCTCTCTCTCTCTCCCGCTATCGTCCGTGATCTCTTTCATCCTGACCTTTGACCCGACATTCCTTCTCACTTTTACTCATTCACTCGCTCCCTTTCCTTGTTTATGTCTCACCCTTTCTGCTTATAGCCGCCCAGATTCCTTGCATTTTCTTCCTTCCTTCCCACCCTTCCCTTGTTTGCTTTTTCCTTGGCCCCCACTTCCTTATTTCTCCAGACTTCCTTTCTTCCTTATGTTCTTTCCTTCTTTTGTTCCAGTTTGTCCCCATCCTTGTCTTCACATCCTTGTCTACATTCTTTTTTTTCCTCTCCAGATTTGTCCTTATCCTCACCTTTCCTAAGGTTCCTTCCCTTCTTTCCTACCTCCCTACCTACCGTCCTCATTACTTTTCCGTCACATCCCTAAACTGTAGTCTGTGGATTTTGTTCACGCGAGAGATGCAACAATATCCGAGTGTGAGATGCGATCTCACTGGACAAACGCCGCCGACCCAGAATGCATTGCGGCTCTGCGGCCTGTCCAATGCGGGACTGCGAGGCAAAATAATGAGTTGGTTGGATGAAATGATAATGAATAATGAATAATGGCGAGTGACAGTTAAAGGGGAAAAGCGTGATAACTCACATATATAATGTACTAAAACACATTTAATACTAAAATATTTAATCTTTTACTTCCTAACTTCCCTCTCTTGATCTTTTCCTCCTGTTTCCTTCCTTCCTCTTCCCCCTATTCCCTTCTGAGTTACTTTTCAACTTCTTCAACCTTTCCTGGACTTGCTCGCTTCCTTTTTTCACCTTTCTTCCTTTCCTTCTGCCCTCATTCACTTCCTTACTCACACCCTCCTTCCCTCCCTGTTTCCTATACTTTCCTTTTCCACTTACTTACTTTCCTTCGCTTCTTTCCTCCTAATTTGGTTCCATTCCTTTTCACCCCCACCTTTTCTACTTCCTACTTTCCTTTCATACTTCCCTCCCTTTCCTCTGTTTTCTCTCAATTCTCTCCCCTCTCGTCTCCTCTACACTTCCTTCCTTCTCTTCTCTTCCCTCCTGATTTCATTTTTTTTTTTATCATTTCTCCTCTTCACCTTTCCACACTTCCTTCCCTTCCTCTTTTCCTAGCTCCTTCCTGATTTCTCATATCCGTTTGTCATATTTGTTATATTCCCCACTCTCCTCCCGTCCTGTCCTGTCTCCTCTTCTCTACTTCCTTACCTCGCTCCCTCCCTCCGTTGGAATTCATCAGCCTCGCTCTGCTCTGAAAGGATGACTGGCCGTTTCTCTTTTCAAGCGCGCCAATTGGACGTTGTCATGGAAACGGCCGCTGGAGGGCGGCTGTTTGGGGCAACTCTCGTCCTGCAGAGGTGGAAGAGGTGATGCTCTGTCATGCGTGTGTGTGTGTGTGTGTGTGTGTGTGTGTGTGTGTGTGATGGCCTAAGTGCTCAGGCGTGTTTGTACTTGGTGAGTGTGTTAAACTTTGTACTGTACTTGACATGCATGTCCGTGTGTGCGCATGCAATGATGCATGTGAAATTGATTTCTCACCACAAGTGTGTGTGTGCGTGTGTGTGTGTGTGTGTCTGTGTGTGTGTGTGTGTGTGTGTCTGTGTGTGTGAGTGAGGGAGAGATAATGAGAGAGAGGATATTGCCCTTTCAACACCTCTAGATGCTCAGCTGTGTGTGTGTGCGTGTGTGTGCGTGTGCGTGCGTGTGTGTGTGTGTGTGCGTGTGTGTGTGTGCGTGTGTGTGCGTGTGTGCGTGTGTGTGTGTGTGTGTTTATCCGTCACGTTTGACAGCTGTATCCCTTTATATTAGTATTCTCTTCCACTGCGAGTCTGTACATGCTGCAGAGCTATTTTGACCGTGTATTTGTGTGTGTGTGTGTGTGTGTGTGTGTGTGTGTGTGTGTGTGTGTGTGTGTGTGTGTGTGTGTGTGTGTGTGTGAGTGTGTGTGTGAGTGTGAGTGTGACGGCAGCAGGCCCGTTCGCGCATCAATATTCATACATGTCAACGACGGTGCAGCTCAATGTTGAAACCTCTTCATACTTTCTGCATGCTTATGAATGTGTGAGTTTGTGTGTTTCCATGTGTGTGTGTGGGTGACAAAGTAAGATGAGGTTACACACACACACACACACACACAAACACACAAACACACACATCAGGGAGCCTCTCCGCTGGAGCTCTGTGTGTGTGTGTGTGTGTGTGTGTGTGTGTGTGTGTATGTGTGTGTGTGTGTGTGTGTGTGCAGCCCTTAGCTAAAGAAAGGCCCAGAAGAAGAATGAGGTTGACAATTGGAGAAAAACAAGGATGGATAGAAATTGCTAAGAATGGATCATAAAGACTTTAAGAGAGCATGACCGCACTATTCTCTCTGTCCACCGGATTAACAGCAACATTTAAGAGAAAACAAACACATCCTTAATCCTTAAAGTGGGAAACCATCTATGCAGAACAAACAGAATAAAACTAATGTGTGCATTTGAAGAACACGTTGCATTATTAATAATACCAAAAACTCAATAAAGTGGAAACATTATGAATGATAATTCCAAGAGCACCCATATTTCTAAGACTAAAGACGGATGTCCTGGAGGTGGAAGAGTGAAGTCAGCGTGTGATGGGTTTAGATTAGCCTCATTGTTTCCCCGAGGTGAGCAGCGGTGAAGGTGAGAGAAAGAAAATAAAGCATAAATAGGATTTAAAGTCGTAATCCTCTGGATCCTCTTGTTTCTGTCTCCATCTTTGTTGCTTGTGACTGACTCCTCTGACTCCAGCTGTGACTCAATCTACAAGGAGGCCTTTACATTAGTCAGAAAGGTATTGGAACATATTTATAAAAGACGCAAAGGGCAAAAAGGTAGTAAATCAATCCCATTTTAGTTTAGTATACAGCTCTAATGTGAACTAATTTACATATTGTATCTCATTTGTTCATCTGTACTCACACAATATTGCAGGAGTGAGATTTTGTCTGTGTTTTAGTGTTGGAACAACACGGTTACGCAAGAGCTGGATGGCACGGAGCCCATACTTCATCCCCATGGAGACGCCCCTCCCCCAGACCCCCCCACTCCCCCCCCTCACTCCCGAGGGACACCGACTGTACGTCTTCTCCCGGGTCTATAAAGCACAAGACTGGTGGGGTGAAACTCCCGGGACCCGTCCCGTCTCCTAAACCCTCGTTTCTCCTCTTGAATCTGAGGTTTGACGGCCTCCTCGCCCAGAACTCTGACAAACACGTATTCAAGCGTACAGTATTTTAAATATATATACAGAGATTATACATACACTTCAAAATTTCTTGGATAATTGCAACCCCCCCCAACATTCAGTCAATTAAGATGCCAAAGGCCAGCTAATAACAGGCTCACGTCGCGGGGAGCTGTTGGGGGGTTCGCACGCTTCATTAGCTCGCTGCGCTAAGTGCCACACAGATGTGTGAGCATCTAAATTTGGCTCATGGAAGAAAAAAGAAAAAAGTATTTAAAAACCCAGTGAACACTTTCAACTCTAAAAGAGAGTTTAGAGGGAGGTCGTGTTGAAATGAGAATGTTTTGGAAATATAAGGTGCTTTTATAAGATATAAGATTTACACCTTGCAGTAAAACCTTGTTTTGTTTTTTGAGGATTATTATTATTATTATTATTTGCGGTTGATAAAATGTCAAAGCTGTATTTATCAACTTAATTAAAAACTATCATTGTTATTTTTTTTAATCTACAATCAAGCCACCATCTATCACGTGTCAAAAAATATTAAAAATTGTACCCTGAATTGTGAAGCACTTAAAAAAGAAAAAAGAGAAAGTAAAGCATGTTTCAGTATGAGCTGTATGAATTAATCATCCATCGTCCTTCTGACGTTTAATAACGATGGCTGAGGTTTCCCCGTTACGGCTGACGGGGACGCGTCATGAATCAGTGGAGTTTATATAAACAACATGAAGGCGACTCTGCTGCTGCTGCTGCTGACATTTTGGGACTTACAGGTAAAAGTTGGAGGCTGTGACTGACTGAGTGTGTGTGTGTGTGTGTGTGTGTGTGTGTGTGTGTGTGTGTGTGTGTGTGTGTGTGTGTGTTCTTGTTGTGTTTCCCTTCAGAGCCGATTATGGTAATAAGACCATCATGGGATTTGGAATATGGAGAGAGGATACAGAGGCTGTGAGCTGAGCTGCATTGCTGCTGGCTTCAGAAGGGATTTACGGGTCTGTACACTTTCAGGGGAGAAGGCAGGAGGTGTGTGTGTGTGTGTGTGCGTGTGTGTGTGTGTGTGGACTCTCCCTCAGCTTTCACTCTGTCTTACGACCACTTTCCTCCCGTTGTGATCCTCAAAGTGCTTCTCGTCTTTGGAGTGTTTCTACGTCCTTGCGTCTCCCTTCATGGTTCTGACATTTTTCCCTTCACTCTCTTTCCACCGGGGATAACTCGTCGCTCTTTCCATCTCTTCGCTTCATGCTTCCTCATTAGCCTTCATCTTACACCCCCCCCCCTCCCCCCCTCCTCCTCCTCCTCCTCCAAAAACTCCCTCGTATCACCTTCTCTCTCCAGCGTTTCTCCCTCCCTGTCTCCCCCTCCATCGTCCCTCTGGCTTCCTCACTCTCTGCGTGCCTCTTTTGACTGCGAGGGATTTAAGACGTGGATTTCAGTGAGGAGGAGGAGGAGGAGGAGGAGGAGAGGGAGAGGGGAGGAGGAGAGGGGAGGAATGTCAGGAGAGAGGAAGAGGAAGGGTGGTAGAGTGGAGAGGAGAGGATTCATGGGTGAAGCCTGGTGATAGATGAGAGGAGGAGGAGGAGGAGGGGGGAAGTTGCCCATTGTTGCCAGATGTCAAACACATGTTTCTGATGCTCATTAACCATGGATAGACAGGGGTTTTACTCTCTCTTCCACACACACACACACACACACACACACACACACACACACACACACACACACACACACACACACACATATACAAATACACACATATGCGCAAACATCTGCGTTACTATTGCTCCCGGTGCCCTCATAGTTGCGTACACTCATTAACCCAGAATGCAGTCTGTTCTATTCACGTCAACGACGTTGTTCAGTGATACCGGATTCCCAAAAAGTTAAAATCCCGGGTCTTAAAAGAGAAGCGAGACGATGCTGACATCACACAGGCAGCGCAAGTGAAGGCAACACTTCAGCAACGCCCCCTACGCTGTTGTTTAGCGGGGAGGTGAAACCGCAACGCGGCGGCCAACGGGCAATTTCATGAGCTCCTGAGATCGCTTGGTCGTGAACCAAAGCATTAGACAGTTTAAAGTTTTGAGCCGAGGATAAAATGAAAAGCAAAAAGTCATCACAAAAATGATCACAACTCGTCCTGAAGGGGAACGCATACGTGTGTATTCCAAATGTCAGGCCAGTTTAGTTGAGATATTTCCCTTAAAAACCACAAATGCCAACCTCATGATGGAAAAGAGACACGTGCATGTTAAGTAAGGTTTGCCCCCCCCCGTCTCCAGTCGCTATGCTAAGCTAAGCTATGCTAAGCTAAGCTATGCTAAGCCTTCCACCTACTGGCTCCAGCTTTCCAGAAGGACCCATTCCAATGCAAAGGGCCTGCAGGATGCTATGAATCATACGAGCGGGGACACGCTTCCTGTGCGTGGCGGGGTGGAACGCACACAACGTGACAGACGAAGACGACCGGAGAAGGAATTTCAAAACTTTTTACGCACGATGTGCCGATGTGTTGCTTTCATAGTTGTAGAGGAGGCAGCCTCCCTGATTCCTACGCCGGAAAGTTTGAAGTCTTTTGAAGCAGCCCGACGCCTTTACGGCACGATTCCCTCACATCTCCGTTTCAGATTTATTCTCTCTGGTGTCTGCTTTCAAAAGAAAGCTACATTTTTAGGTGAACAAAAAAAAAAAAAAAAAAAAGGCTGGACAAGAAGTGTGGATGCAAAGACTTCACAACATCCCATCAGATCATTGACACAATATTATCATATATTTATTATAAACATTAAATCAATACTTTATTGTTTTTAAATATCACTTTTATCTTCAATACCTGTATAACGCAATTTTCAAATATACGAGTATGCAAACACGCACTGATCTGTATCCACCTATTTATCCAACGATGAAAAAATTATAATATATATAGCAAAAAATAAAAAAATAAATGAAAGATATATATATATATATATATATATATATATATATATACACATACAGAAAAAATAAATACAAAATTTAATAAAACTATATTATATATTATTTATTTTTATTTATTTTATTATATTTAAATATATATATTTTTATATAGCAAAAATAAATAAATAAATAAGATAAAAGATATATATATCTTTTTTTTTCTTTTTGGCCCCTCTCCCTCCCTCTCCATCGTTGTCTTCCTCCCTGCTGCTCAGCTTCCTCTTTCTTCTCTCCATCTTCTACTTACGGCTATTTCTTCTTCTCCCTTCTTCTTCTCTTTTATGTTTACCGGCGCTCCTCTTTTATTCTCTCTGTTTCAACACAAATCAAAAATAATCCCTCTTACGATCTCTCTCTTCGCCTCCTCCATCGCCTCCTCCATCGCCTCCCTTCAGCTCAAACGAAATCATGTCAGTGGGAATGCCATTAACGTAATTAATATGGAAACAATAGCAGAGCTGTGTGTGGGTCGGATTCATTTGTGTGCATCGTTTCTATTTGTGTGAGTAGGAGAGGAACTCATTGCTTGCATGCGTGTTGTACGACGACTATTTCCGTTGAACGTTTGCTCTGAAAGTTGACTTTTACTATAAATGATCATTCTTCATCAGATCGTCTTCTTTCGTCTCCAAATAGTTTTTCATTTTGATATAATTCATTTTGTCGTCTCGCCTCGAAACAAGCGAGTTATACGGTTAAAGTAAAAGCCACACGTGTAAAAACGAGACTTTATTGACTTTATTTACTGTCCGCTGTCTCATCTTTTAACCGCAAGTTTTTTTTGTTATCGACACATTTTGCAGAGCCGTTGTGATTGGATTGGGATGAAGCTGATTGGATTGGGATGAAGCTGATTGGATTGGGCCTCTCCCTCCGACACACAGCCAACACGCTCTAAACTCTGCGCTCCTCCTGCAGCAACCCATCATAACTTCCCAGACCCCTCTTTGCATAAATTCAACCTCTCCCATTTGCTTGCTAATGCGCGGCACCATCATGCGCATAATTGTGCTCATTTAGGCTTTTCAGAAGCTAAGCCGCCTTCCATCACCGGAGTGCCTCTGTCTTTGGAGATTTCATATTTCAGAGTGGAGAAGTATTCTACGTGTCGACAATTGGGAATATTTTATTATGTAAATGATCCTCTCCCCCCCCCGTCCCCCTTGTTATTGTCTGTCTCACAACCTTCCTTCTTTGCATCGCTAACAGCGGCTGAATGACGTGTGATGAGTGTGTCGGCGAGGTCGTCGTTTTAAAGCCGTTAGCCGCTAACGCGGCGATTGAAGGGGAGGCGGAGGCTTCCCGCTCATCCTCCGGTCATCCGTCCTCCCGTCTCCCCGTCCCTCCGTCCTCCATCCTCCCGTCCCCCCGTCCCTCCGTCCTCCCGTCCCTCCGTCCCCCCGTCCTCCCGTCCCTCCGTCCCCCCGTCCTCCGTCCTCCGTCCTCCCGTCCTCCCGTCCCCCCTTCCTCCGTCCTCCCGTCCCCCCGTCCTCCCGTCCTCCGGTCCTCCCGTCCCTCCGTCCCCCCGTCCTCCGTCCTCCGTCCTCCCGTCCCCCCGTCCTCCCGTCCCCCCGTCCTCCGTGCCCTCCCGTCCTCCGTCCTCCCGTCCTCCGTCCTCCATCCTCCGTCCTCCCATCCTCCCTCCATCTGTCCCCTCTATCTGTCCCCTCCATCTGTCCCCTCCATCTGTCCCCTCCATCTGTCCCCGGGTCTGTCCCTGAACCCTGAACCCGTCCACGTGTTGCTCTCCAAAAACTAAATGTTGTCACCCGGGCTAACGTAAGAAAAAATCAGATTTTTATGAAAAGTAACTAAAGCGGTCAAACAAACGTAGTGGAGTAGAAAGTAGAAAGTAGAAAGTAGCATCAAATCAAAATACACGAGGTACTTGTACTTTACATGAAGGTTCAGAGTATTGGTATAGTATCCTCACAGCGGTGTGTATAATATCTTAGTGCCTCATTCAGTGAGGCTGTAGAAGCTTTGTGCACCCTAACCCTAACCCGTCGGTGATATCGGCTCCAGCTGCTCATACCAGACCATCAAGTGTATTTAAGAGAGCCAGGATTTGTTTTTGTTTACTAATTCAACTTTCACTTGAGAGGAAAAATATAAGTAATTTTTTTTTTGTCACCACTTTATTAAAAAAAACATGAAAAAAGATTCCTCCACCACGGTTTTATACATATATGTATATATATATATATATATGGTATATATATATATATGTATATACATATATATATACACATATATATATACACCGTATATATATATATATATACGTATATACACATATATATATATACAGCAGCAGCAGCTAACAACACCGGTGTCTCAACCCTCCTCACTTTGTGTCTCCTACACCTCCCGAGTCTCTTTATCTCCTTTCCTCTCCTCCCTTTCCTCTACAGCTATATACATATATATATATATATATATATATATATATATATATATATATATATATTTGTGTCTCCTACACCTCCCGAGTCTCTTTATCTCTCCTTTCTCCTCCTCCCTTCCCTCTCCAGCTGCATGAAGCCCCCGTCCTCAGTGGGAATCACAAACTGTCTCCAGCAGCAAAGAAGGTCCGTTCTGAACTAATTGAGACCCTGAAGGTTTAAATCCCGGGTGTGAGCATTGTGGGAAACTGTGTCCGCCAACAGGAAGTGAGAATTGGAAGAATTAAGTAATTGGTTAAACTCTTTGAGAAGCAGAAACAACCTTTAGTATCATCACGAGGTGGTCGTTGGCGTTTATTCCGACATCAAACCAACAATAACAGTTTAAACCATTTTTTGAAACAATGAGATGTGTTTCTGATCTTAACAAAGCGTTTCATTTGCCTAAAGTCCCAGGAAGTCTATAACCAACGTTTTAGTTCCCATTGATTCCTGAAACTGTCCGCAGCAGTTCCGATTAGTTCTCTTTATTCTCATTATGATAGAATCAACACAGCTAATAAGCTCACATAGCTTCCTCCATTTTGGACTCGCCACCTCTTTGTTCCATCAGAGGTCAACATTATCACATATCAGATAATTCTGATTAATTTCACTTCTGTGATGAACCCATTGACTTCCTCACTGACACGAATCTTAACTTTAACTGAAGAAACACCCGTCACATTCACAACTTGTTACGCGATGCAACATTAATGTCAGTTGTAACTGTAATTTGTCTTTTTATAGGACGCATGAAATAAATTTTTGGGAAAGATGCCACACACAAAGATAAAGTAGGCGACATATTTAGATAGATAGATAGATAGATAAATACTTTATTAATCCCGTGAGGGGACATTGTTTCGCTACAGCAGCATTTTTACATACAGGTAAGAAAAGAACAATATATACAAAAAATAGAATAGAAGAAGAAGAAGAAGAAAATAAGAAAAATATATTATTATTTATTATTATGAAGCCTGGAAAATAGTTCAGAAAGTGTAAAGGGAAAGTATCAGGAAACTGAATGCAAGTGATGAAGTACAAATGGTGGTATCCCTTGACTAAAGTATTGGATTATTAAAATAGTGTGAGGTGTTCTGACGAGGTTCAACTTCTCATTCATTCGTGACACAAAGGGGCTGAGAAGTCCGCGGGCTCGACTACTGTTTCCCCCGGAGGTCCTCTCCTCTTCTTTACAGGGCGACGAGGCCCCCCCCAAAACAAAGCCTGCGGTGTGCCAACCCGTAATGGACTCCTGACTGCCCCCGCAGGCCCCGAGGGGCAACAATGAGGCCATTCTGCACTTGGAAATGAACTCGAGCTGCACAAAGGAGACACTTATTCCTCAGCTAAGGTTTTTTTAAACGGTGCGTTTTGGGTTGTTTTTTTTGTTTTTTTTTTAAAATGGGAAAGAACGAGTGCCTGGTTGTTTTAATCCCCCTCTTCTGCGACAAAGAGCAGCACAGATGTTCGACGGGGAAGCGGCGAGCTGCCGATGAGACAGAGTTGTTGTCTTTCGATGACCTTCGTCTCCACGTCGCTCTTCCTCTCACGACCCTTCCTCTGATCTGTCCTCCACCTCTCCGTCATCCTGCCTCGTCCTTCACTACCTTCCTCACCGTCACCTCGGCTCCATCCCATCATCCCATCTGTTAGAGCGAAGGTGTCTGACAGAGAGAAAGGTGTGTGTGTGTGTGTGTGTGTGTGTGTGTGTGTGTGTGTGTGTGACACGTGGGAACAGATTGTGCAACCTGTAAGGAGTCAGTCCTGCAGGAGGGCGTCCGTGTGTGTTTGTTGGTGCAGCACGCTCAAGTGTGCAGGAATATGTATGAATGGGGGAGCAGAGAGTGCATACATCTCGGCACACCTGCTCAAACAGAGTGCAGACATCACACACATGGGAATACATACATAAGAGTGTGTGTGTGTGTGTGTGTGTGTGTGTGTGAGAGAGAGAGAGAATGCAGCTGGGAGGGAGGTGGATGTGATGGAAAAGCAACTTTGCACAGAATGTGTTAAAAAGTTTCCATATAGTTATGGAGTCTCATTTTCTGTCTCTCCCGCACACACACACACACACACACACACACACACACACACACACACACACACACACACACACACTCATCCGGCTGCAGGAAGTGAACATGGATCCTGTTATTGGTGGCTCTGCAGCACAGTGCTGCCCCCCTCTGGCGTCCTCTCGCCACTCCACCACACTAACATTAGACCACAGAACCCCATTTGTTTTATAAAACACTTCTTTGTTGTACTTAAAAAGGCATTATAGTAAATCTTAAAGTTACCACAGAAATAAACGGCAACATCTTCCTTTTCATCGGGGTGTGTGTGTGTGTGTGTGTGTGTGTGTGTGTGTGTGTGTGCGCCATTAACTTGGTTTCCATTGAAAATTCTAAAATAATTTCTTGATTCTTGATTTGTTTTATTATTTCTCTAAGTTCTTTCAAGATGTAGACATTAATTTACAGAAAATAATTGACATTTTTTTGTACTTGTTATAAGAGAATAAGCTTTTTTATTTCCTAACTTTTTAAGAATGCACAGAGGGTGAAGACCAGAGTGAGTCCATATCTATGGAAACACATTGCACAACTCTTACCCACAATGCTTCATTCAGAATGAAGAATAAAATGCACTTTTCTCCAGTACATGATAAATTCCAGTATCAATCTGAAATTGACATTTCCCCCCCCCCCCTCCCACCGTCCTCCCTTATTGCTCTGAGCAACTGAACGTAATTCACAAAATTGCTTCATAACCAAAAACGTAAAAAAATAAAATAAAAAAAAAAACAGCAGAAAAATCTGAGATTCCACAAAACGTAACCGTTTGAAATACAATAAATACATAAAAGTATACAAGTCATGCAGAGATGTAGCTCATGGAGCTTATTCAACGCAAGAAATCTCAACGAATATATTTTCTTGATATACCGTGTTAATAAAACGATGGGTAAACGCTCAATATATTCCCTCCACCCCGAAGCTTGGGGTCTGTATATATTTAGCAGGAAATAGACGTGTATTAACCACATTACAGCTCATGCATATTTATAACCAGTGTGACCACACCGACTTGAAAAGCAACCACCAGCCGATGCAATATTGATGCAAGACGCTAATATTCTGTAACTCGGAGGATAAATGCGAGCAGTGTGTAGCTTGAGTTTTGTCCCAGAGAAGTGTGCGCCTGCCCGGGGGCTCGGGATGGGCTTGTTTTTTAACGTTGCTCCATAAAAAACATCTACTCTTGAGATCTAACATCGTACAGTAAGGCGTCCTGGTGAAACAATCGTTTTTTTATTCACAGAAAAGAAGGATTTTATGGAGGAGGAGGCCGAGGAAAAGGATGAATAATAGAAAGCTATGGGAGCTCAGGGATCTTTATTTATTTTTTTTTTTTTTATGTGATTCAAAATCCAGTTTGAGGCTCACAGGGCAACTTTAAACAGGTGGACTTTCCAGAAAATACTTGGTGAATTCATTTGAAAGTGTTTTCATCTGATATTTAATCTTTTAGTTTTATTTATTTTATTTAAAGAAATCAATGTGATAAGTGGGATTGTGGTTTTCGTTTAAGGATATTTAAAATTATTTTTAGGACATTTTTACCCCCAAATATGAGATAAATGAATGGCTTGTAATAATAAGGATTTAATTGATTTCCTGCATGGGTTAAGGTGGTTCTTACAGGATAGAATCAACTTTAAATTAACCAGAAAGATTAAAGGAAACCCTTGAAATTGTATCTTTCTTTTCTTTTTCTTTTTTTAAAGGGAGTGCAAATTCAGGGCAGTTTAAATAGATAATGGAAAAAATGAAGTGATTTTAATATATTAAGCCATTCTTCATAGGTTTTGATTAAATAAAAGATGTTTTCAAGGAGGCAAAGACCCCTTATTATTTTCAAAAATACATAGTGATCCTAGATCCTGAGATATTTCAACTGATGATACAAGACACTGATTATATTCATGAAAGTATAAGGCCCCTTTTTACGGTCCGAATAAAAAGATACTCACATGAGTGGTGCATCTTTCCACTTGTGTTTTGAGGAAGACGAGAGGCTTTTGAATCAGCGGAACATAAGATGAGCTCCGCATGCTGGTGAGGCTCACGTCTCACATGTTGATTACGCTCGGAGACGAAACACTCCACGAGAACTAAAGAGCCGGGGTCGTGATGTGAGAGCCACGTGATTTCCATCGTGACATCATAAGGTCGTGATAACGTGGAGATCAAGGTTGACTTTAAATGTCGTCAGATTAACTTTGCAGACTACTTTCAGAAGTTATTCCACGTGAGATCCTTAACCTGCGCGTGTGAATGAAGGACGTGTACTCTCAATGGAGTTAATAACATTGTTGAATTGGTACTTTTACTTAACCTCTTTACCATGGACCTATTGTCTTTTTCAAGGGAGGGGGGGGTGTGGGGGTGGGGGGGGGGGTCTTTAGGGACAACAGGTCATCAGTAGATGCCACACGTCATCTGACAGCGGTGAACCTGAGGATTCATTTGAGCTGCAGCTCAGCACTGTGTCCAGTTTTACTCGTGATACACCTGTAAGGAACACGGTGTTTAAAATGTGTGTATGAGGGCTTAGAACATTATGATGGAAGGATATGATGTCCCTTTCTGATCTCAATAATTTCTCATAAAGTGCAACTAGAATTCATTAAAAAATAGTCAACGATCCCTAAAATGTACCCTAACGTCGACGCATTATTTAGCCTCCTGTACCAAAGGATTCCTCCTGTTTTATTATTATTTTTATAAGATGCTTTGACTCAAACTGAGCTGCTACAGCCTCCGAAAGGCAGGTGAGTCTCGACACCCCGAAGGAGTGGAAGAGGTTAAGTTAAAACAAGTAGGAGTATCCTCAGTAAAATGTACTTAAAGCTGGAATGAACTTTCCTTTCATGTTGATTTTTTGCCAGAACCCTTTTACCAGAACCCTTTTACCAGAACCCTTTTACCAGAACCTTTTTGCCAGAACCTTTTTACCAGAACCTTTTTACCAGAACCTTCTTACCAGAACCCTTTTACCAGAACCTTTTTACCATAACCCTTTTACCAGAACCCTTTTACCAGAACCCTTTGACCAGAACCTTTTTACCAGAACCCTTTTACCATAACCCTTTTACCAGAACCTTTTTGCCAGAACTCTTTTACCATAACCCTTTTACCAGAACCTTTTTACCAGAACCTTTTACCAGAACCCTTTTACCAGAACCTTTTTACCAGAACCCTTTTACCAGAACCTTTTTACCAGAACCCTTTTAGAAAACCTCTGGTCTGACAGTCGGCTCTGCTCAGTCCCGGTTCTGGTTCTTCTGACTGCAGGTCTCCGGCAGCAGCAAAGCTGGGTCTGGGTCTTCTGGAGGCCCCGCTGGAGTCTGAGCCGAAGAAGGTTCTGGTGAAGCAACCTGGTGGACCAGCATTAGAGCCATTTCTCACTGATGGTCTCGTTTACTTATGAAGGTCGTATGGAGCAGAGGTCATCAACCTTTTTTGCGCCACGGACCGGTTTAGTGTAAGACAACATTTTCACGGACCGGCCTTCAAGGTGTGGGCGATAAATATGCCGTAATAAATAAAATTACACGCACGCTCGATAATGTAGAATCAGATAACATTTGGGGAAAGCAACCTTGAAATCCCCTCTCGAAGGATTTCTGGGTTTTATTTATTTATCTATTTATTTACGCTATTTTGGGGTTTTTTGGCAGGAGAGTGCTCTTCACTTGATCACATAATCAACGACATCACCGCCTGATTAATATCAGATATGAACAGGTCAACAGGATGCTAATGGTAGATGATAGGTTTGTTTACCAGAGGACAGCAGTCGGGGAATGTGTGTGTGTGTGTGTGTGTGTGTGTGTGTGTGTGTGTGTGTGTGTGTGTGTGAGAGATTTTAGATTTGAATTAGTCACCAGGGATAATGTGTTTGTGTTTCCTTCTGTGTTGCCGTGTGACGTGTGTGTGTGTAGGTGCTCGTAACTTCTGGACCAAATGATTGAGATAATCATCGTCGCTGCTCACCACAACCGCCACGCTATGAAAACTTCACGGTTTCAAGTTTGATTGTCAAATAATTAAGTCATCCTATGTTTTTTTTTTTCCCCTGTCCTTGAATCTCGTAAGTTTTAATTATTGTCTTTAAATGCTTGGTGTTGTTTTAGTCTTAGTTGGGTTCATTGCTGCTCGGTGCTAACGACGGTAAGTTAGGCTCACTGAAGTGTGATAGACTCATCTTCTAAGTCTCTGTGGCCTCGAACGAAAAGGCCCCAACGCCCCTCCAAAGATATACAACTCAACTATATAGTACTTGCTGTGTACTTCTACTTCGGAGGAAAACTTTGTAGACCGACTCGACAGAGAAATGTTACTGTTAACTCACAAAATATACCAATTAAAAAGTAATTATTATTCATTAAACTATCCGGCATCATATTAGAATTGAAGGCTGCACCTTTAACTGACCTTAAATAAATGGAAGTCCATTGTGCTGATGAAGCCGCGCTTTCACTCGGCACCTCAAGTATAATTTGAATGCGGGATTTATTAGAATTTCTAATAGACTTCGAAAATAACATTTTGAGTAATTGTTAAATAAAAGCTGTTAATATGTCACTTTATTAAGTTTTAATATGCTTTCAGGTGAGAAAGTAACCGTTTAGATTCACAATCTGATGTCAGTTTATCCAAATAATGCACGTTTGGAAATTTGCCGCATTTGTTTTCAGACATGTGAAAGCCGCTAAATATAATGCAATATAGGAATAAAATATTATATATGTATAATCTATTATATTCATTATAATACAGTAATACAATGAATACTATAAAAATATAAGTATACTGCAGCGTGTGCAGGTATAAATAAGTCGTGTAAAGATGACATTTGAGTAGGAAGACGAGCATCTGGGAACCTTTGAAAGTAATTTTCCAATTACTGTGTGAATTAATATTCCCATTTTAGGTCAAGTCAAGCCAAAGGCTTGAGGAAATGGGATTGGCCGCCTGTCTGCTGAGCCCGCAGCTTAACACGGATGGATGAGGGACGGGGGAGGAAGTCAACTCGTCCCGCCGACTGACACCCTGTCAGATACAGCCTGTACTTTGCCTAAATTGGCCAAAAAATGTCATAATCTTTTAGTTTGAGAACTCCTGTGCTCGAAATATGGTTCATTTAAAAAAAAAAAAAAAAAAAAAAAAAAAGAGGGTTTCCAGATCCCAGAAGATGTCCCAGAAGCTAATCCAAATATCTTTGGTTATACTCTTGATAGCCATCTATGTATGGTTATAACGGTGCATTTTAAGTAATTCCACTAACGGGAGAATATTCCAGCAACAGTCTCCGTTTCAGGGCATCGTGAAATCAATCTTTCGGAGCAGCTGAATTAAGACGACCATTAGCTGACCGTATAGAAATATATTTCACGTGCATTTCAGATATGCATTTCAAGAGCTGCTAAAAGAAAGAGCCGCAGCCTCGTCCACACATACTTTAACCTCCAGCAGGAATTAAAACAAACAGTTACTTCTGAGCCGCGGAGGGAAGTGAACCCTGACCTCTGGCGGTGTTATTATCTCCCGCCACCTGCTCAGCTACAGAGGACACCTTGATAAATTGCCCCTGAAATAATCTCCTGCGAGCCGTCATAACATGCTGTCGGCAAACAATCACCCGACCTCATTAGCATTGTGTATTGACAGCAGTGTAAATCTCAGCCGAGAGCATTAGCATGCTGCGGAGTATTGACGTCCTTGTGAATCAACAGCGGTGGTAAACACGGCGGGTATAGGACGAGAACTGTGGGCACGACTCACTTCCACAGGTGTTCGGGGGAATATGAAGCCGGGAGAAGAGGAAGGAAGGTCGGGCCTTAAAGGGCCACGCCGTTCGCCTTTGAGTCGGTTTGCTGCAGAAAAAAAAAAAAAAAAAAATCAAGTTTACTCCGTGCACTTGTTCTGCATCGCCTCCTGTGGCTTCAGCGTTTTTGGGTTTTTGTTAAAGAAAGCGGACTCTTTCCCTCCGAGGCCCCGTGAGGAATCCGTAAAATAACCCGAAAAGTGGTTCGAAGTTTAAGTTAAAAAAGTATTTACTTTGATCAAAAACAATTACACATTGAACACAATTAAACCCGTCACGTCCACACGAGTGTCTTTTATCCTCCGTCGAGGTCCTCCCACTCTCAGTACGTCAACAAGTCGCCAGGTTTCCGCTTCCGGGTGCAAAGGTCAGCATGTGCGACCTCGCTCTGCTGCGCCCTGCTGGTCGAGTGCAAAAGGACCTCCCACTATTGCGTAATACATGTATAACTAACTGCTTTGGCACAATTTGTACACAAGGTAATTATAATACAGTTCAGGTACATGGTAGTTATAAATTAGTTATAAAATAAATGGCATAAAACAATTCACTTTAGGAGCTTTTTCTATTTAACCTTCACAGATTCAGCAGACTACACCGCGGCCCACAGCGTCTCTTACGTCGACAAGTTCAACCTCTTTTCTGGGAACGTAGACGGTTATTTAGAGGCGCAGGTCCAAACTGTTTGGGAGCAACACGACATCCGTAGTGTTCTCATGCAGTTAAACCGCAGTCAATGAAGACGGAGTCGTAGTAAGTTTGACCTTTTACTGTCACTCTTTTCCATCAACATGCTGTGGTGAAAACTGAAAACAAAGAAAATGCAAAGTATTCAGTCTGCATTCTTAAATATTGCATTTTACGTAGTTGTTTTCCATAGATGTACATACAAATATACATTGCTTGTTTGCACATGAATGAACTTACAGCATTGCCTCTGAGATGCTTCCTAGTGGATGCGAGCGGATGATTTTCTGGAGCATGCGGCCCTCTGTTTCCTTCCTACCACTGACAGAAGTTACTAAACAGGAAGTGCCAAAACCGGAAGTAGCGGAGCCGGAAGTACCGGAACCGTAAGTACCGGAACCGGCAATGATTAAACTGGAAGTAACGCCACAGCAGGCCGTGGACAGAAAAAATATATTGCTATTAATTATCTTTTGCCCTGAAATAAGTACAACTTTTAATTATCTAAGAAATGAAATACAACATCATTGACGCTTTTACTCTCGGTATCGGGTACAATGTCATTTTTTGTATTTTTAGACACTGGTGTTTGTGTTACTTTTAATGCAGCTCATATTTTCACCTTTGTTTTAATCTTTTTTTCTCATTTCTTTTCTCCATGTTGTATCACTCTTTCTGCTAAAGGTCTGCCATTATTAGCCAGACTTTTACAACTTTCCCATATTGGGTCTTCAAAGTTCTCCGGGTTGTTAAAGTGGAGCCGAATTGCTCCGCGACTCAATGGATCAATGCCATGTTTTGGTTGTATGCTTGTTTAACACGAATTTACGAAAACGTGTGCAGAAACGAGCAAAACGCTAAAACTAATAGAAATGGCAGATGTCTCCTCCTGCAATGAAACTCTTCATTAGTTGTGCTTGTTAAATGAAGTGATTTCTGATTCTGTGTTGTGTGTTCCTCTGGGCTCCGGGCCCGGGGCAGCTGCACTCATTACAACACACACACACACACGCACACACACACACACACACACACACATGCACACACACACATATGCACACACACACCTGCCCATCCGCCCCTCCACTTTAACTGGAATCCCCAAATTTGCTGTAAATGTTGGAGTCCCCTTAGAGGCATTTTCCCCGTGTGCGAGTCAGCTGCCGGGCAAAGCGGCCTCCATTAAAGACGTCGGCAGGAATTAAAAGAGCCATGAATAAGGTTGAAACTGTCCCTCTGGAAAAAAACAAAACGAGGTGTCTGTATCCGTGGGGGTGTGAAGGAATTCTTCACCAACACCAAACACTCAGGGAGTCCTTCACCATTCTGGAGTCAACTTCCACCTCCAGCTGGTGTTTTCAGTGATGGAAGAGATTTGAAGCTATTAATCACAGGACTGAACTTAATTCCTTGTTTATTTTTTTTTTCATCTGTTTTATGTAATTCGCTCTCATTTCACTCCAATTTATTTCTTCCCCTCTTCACTGATACTTTTAAATGTTCTATACATTTCTATGCCTCGTTGTTTATATACGCTTTAATGTGAAGCGCGTTGAGTAATGAACTCTGCTTTAAAAATGAAACAACCCTGCCTCCTTTTATGTTCCCATTAAACTAAACTGCATTCTCAGTTACGATTCGAGGGGAAACATAAGTTTTAAACACGCATGCGAAACAAAAACAACAAATTACTTGGTTAGGTTTAATACAAATACAATCAATTGGCTTTAAATAACTATGTTTATTATGCTATTTAAGTCAACACTGACTTTTAGTTTCACACTGGACACAAACAGCTGTCTCCTGGGTGAAAGTCCTGTGTTTGTTCCAACCCTTCATCCACCCCAACTTATTTTTGATGGGACTTCCCACGGAGTATGATTAGAAATATATTTGTAAAATACGTCAGAAACAAACGTCCTCAATAACAACAACAATACTGTACGTTCCCCCCGAAACATAATTGACGATGCAGTTTCCTTCTATGGGAACATCATTTTTCGGGGACCAGGCTGAAATGTCTATCTACAGGTGGACGTCGCTGGAGAACCTTCTGCTTGTGCGGCTAAAACGGGAACAAAGCGGTTATTTTATTCTGGTATATATCATAGTGATTTATTACCTCATCACCAGATTCTCCTTTAACTCCTTTGACTCTCTTTATTGATTATATAAATTAAAGGTTGGCAAAGCTGAAGGGGATCTGTGGATCTGATGGTCTGAACCTGGGACTTATCTATTCAGCGTTGCATATTTAGACCTTAGTCTGCAAAGCGTACCGAAGAAAGTCGAAATGAGACCGTGGTTCTCTTTCTTTTTTACTTTTTTCAGGCCAGTCCATATCAGGAATAAATCAAGAATGTTCCATTGCTTTGTTTTTTATATAGCTGAGACAAGGTCCTTTCAATAATTGAACATGTGAATCTCTTATTTATTATTTATTGTTTTGAAATTTAACCTTTAAAGCTCAAACTTGAGACTTTGTAAGTCAAATCTCACGGCATCTTCAATCAAACTCATAGCCAGACTTCAGATAGAAATCTAAATTCACTTGTTGCATACAGCTGTCTAGTTCCTGACTAGGATTGATTTGCTATGAATTCTGGGTAAATTTGACTGAAAACTGAAGGTTTTTTAGTCAAACTGAAAAAACAAAACAAGGCTGACCGAGCAATCGTGTGAAACCACTCAGTTCTGTTCACTCCAGCAGAAAAAAGCATTTTACTGTGAAGAGAGCAGCCGCACAACAACGATACAGCTCTAAAACCATCTCGTCTTTCCCCTCCATTTGACCACAAAGCTTCAAACACGTTCTCGGGAGTGTAAGTGGAGTAATTTAAAGTCAAACAACAACCTACTGTAAGCTGTCTGACCAACGGTTGTCTTCGCCTTTCTCCACATCTCTTTTTTTAGGTTTAAAAAGCGATATGCGCTCACTATTTCTGGTTGAAGACACCCGTCTTTTTTTTATTTTTGCTCCGCAACTTTCGAATGAAACCATGACACGGCATGCTGCCTAATAGTTAATAGCACAGTGTAAATTAATTAAAACATCTTCCTCCTCACGTAGAACACTAGGTTGCCTCCTGCCTTTTTCCCCGTTCAGATTAACTAATCTAATCTACGGTTGGTCATTTAGCTCGGTGTATCCCAGTCATGTCGGGTGCTTTTCTTCTCTGAGTTGACTTTTTTTTTAAACGCGAGACGTTCAGGGCATAAAGCGGGGAGGAAAAAAAGCGGGGAAAAAAAAGCGGGGGAAAAAAAAGCGGGAAAAAAAAGCGGGAAAAAAAAGCGGGGAGAAAAAAAAGCGGTGAGCAGAAAGCTTCATCTCTCAATGAAAACAATCGGTTTAAAAGGTGATTAAAGTCTTGTTGCACTTCCTGCCAGTGACCGATAAACTGTACTGCTGCCATTTTTTTATGTCTGACAAATGTTCTTGGAGAAGAATAATGTGACCGTATCACCGAGTTACATGTGGTAAAAGGCTCCATCAAAGCTCTTTTCCTTGAACATATTGTAAGAAGAACTTATTATTTCCCGGCACAGAACAAGAGATCCTTCAGAGGCCGGAGAGCTGTTATGTATCAGGTCCATCAGCACTTTCTTTCCATCTCGCTTCCCCCAGATTTAACAGGGGTTTGCTCGGGGATGTGTCTCATTTGGTTTACCTCTGCCCAGAAGAGATAATAATGGGCTCCGGGAGGCAACGCAAATGAGAGATTTTATCCTCCCGTGAACGCCACGTGGCGAGGCGCGGCGAGGCGAGTGTGTTGAACTTGTTTTTTTCTAAAACAAAAGAGTGACGTTTTATTGTCAGGAATTCTTGTTTCTTTTCCTTTTCATTCGGGAAGTGCAAAAAAAAAAAAAAAAAACTCTGCACAATCCAGCTCAGCTCAAAATGTATCCGTGCTGTCGGCTTCTGGCTGGTGTTCGTTGTATATGCCGTAAAATGTATCAGGCCGAGGCTGCACGGGGGCGAGGGCACCTGCTGCTCTGCACGCCCTGCTGGCGCTCTGACTGTGGCCCGGACACGAAGCAATACAAATAAATTACAGACGGATGGAAGGAAGGAAGGAAGGAAGGAAGGAAGCGTTCAAGGATAATTTATCGTCATTATGCAAAACAGGGACGCACCACACAATTCAGTTGTAGCCCGTTGACAACACAAGAAAAACAAAACAGTCGGGCATTTTTTTTAATTTGCATCATAATAAATGGAAACAGCAGCAATAAAAAAACAATTTCTCCGGGCAGATAATGTGGCTGACATCTTAATATTAAAGACTCGACATCAGGAAAACCTCGTCCTTCAACTTTCAATATGTTTGAGCACCAAGCGTCGTGATGTAAACACCTCCGTCTCGTCCCACCCGAATGCTTAACGCGGGAGTCAACTTATCTTATTTTCAGACAGAACAACAGCATTCTGGGTAATGGAGTTGCCTCAGGTCCTAGATGGGTTAGCTTAGCTTCCATCGCAGCTCTCCTCCCTGCGGCAGTTCGTTGTATTCTGTCATATGCCACAAGTGCTCCAGTAATAAACACGAAAAAAACATCATATTTAAGACAACAAAAACATAATTAGTTTATTGTAATAAAATGCCTTGAGTCCTGTTTTTGTCTGGTATTATTTTAATATTCAGTAGAATGTGTTGAACACAGCAAATCAAGTCAGATAAAATTCAACTTCTTGTAAAACGCTCTCCATCCTAATTTTAAAACCCCCGAACTTAGAGAAATGAGTCAGCATCTCAGGGAAATGAGTCAGTATCTCAGAGAAATGAGTCAGTACCTCAGAGAAATGAGTCAGTATCTCAGAGAAATGAGTCAGTACCTCAGAGAAATGAGTCAGTATCTCAGCGAAATGAGTCAGTGCCTCAGAGAAATGAGTCAGTACCTCAGAGAAATGAGTCAGTATCTCAGAGAAATGAGTCAGTACCTCAGAGAAATGAGTCAGTACCTCAGAGAAATGAGTCAGTATCTCAGAGAAATGAGTCAGTACCTCAGAGAAATGAGTCAGTATCTCAGGAAATGAGTCAGTCCTCAGAGAAATGAGTCAGTACTCAGAGAAATGAGTCAGTATCTCAGAGAAATGAGTCAGTACCTCAGAGAAATGAGTCAGTATCTCAGAGAAATGAGTCAGTATCTCAGAGAAATGAGTCAGTATCTCAGAGAAATGAGTCAGTATCTCAGCGAAATGAGTCAGTATCTCAGAGAAATGAGTCAGTATCTCAGAGAAATGAGTCAGTATCTCAGAGAAATGAGTCAGTATCTCAGAGAAATGAGTCAGTATCTCAGCGAAATGAGTCAGTATCTCAGAGAAATGAGTCAGTATCTCAGAGAAATGAGTCAGTATCTCAGAGAAATGAGTCAGTATCTCGAAGATATAAAGAGACCAAGCTGTTATCTTGTTTTGCCGAAAGTCTCCGTGAGAATTTCTTTGCAATCGCTCGCTCTGTGAGGAGGTGTCAGATCGTGTTTCTCCCGAGCAAAACAACTCAAACACAGCTGCCGATTGAACTGACTCGGATTCTTAATGTGCACCATCATTTTCATATTTGACTAAAAAGAAAAATAATGAGAAGAAACATTTACTGAGGCCACAGGCTAAAGAAAATACACACTAATTTGGTGTCAAAAGTAATGTCAGACAAAAACTGACGGTATTCTTATCAAACTACCGCCAGGATGTCATGTGACTCTTACACATTATTATATTACATTACTCCGTCCTATTCTTTAAACCATAGCTCCCTCTCAGCTCCACCTCACTTCACCTTACTCACACAGGAGCCAATCACTGATTATCATCATCTTCATCTTCATCAATTCAAGCACATGATGATGATGATGATGATGATGATGATGATGATGATGCCAAAACTTAACCACCACAACCACAGTCAAAGTGAGGGATTAAAAATATATTTTCAGACCATTGAGCAGCTCACAATTTGGCTGTTAATAATAAATACATTTATATAATCTCAAAAAAAGTAAAATAGTAAAATAATTAAATTGCATTAAATAAATATTTTTTTTTTGACAAAAGAATTAAATTGAAATATATTAATGGCATCGTGGAGCCATATTCAAAAACAGTCTTTAGATCTCTCAGTACGCTCAATTAAAATCAATAAAGCATTCATCGTAGGATTTTTTTATGTTAGTCCCATGTGTGTCTCCTTATTTTTCATTCCCTACACCGGCCTTCAATCACCTGCCCCCGGTTTGTCCCTCGGCCAACCCCACACTTATATACGGTACTCCCATGTTTTCCCTCTTCCAGATTCTCTTTGTTTCTCCTCGTGTGTGCATCGCTTTCCAGATTTTTCATCCCCCGTCAGCTTACATGGTTTTTGACCCTGCATTCCTCTGTTTTCGATCCTTGCCTGCTCCCTGTCGGATGCGTCGCCTCTCCGGACTGACCCCAGTGTTTGACCTTTAACCCAGTAAAATACCTTGCCTCCTACCTGACCTCGTCTTTCTCAGCGTGACAATAACAATGTTGATTATAGACGCTTAAAGTATCCGAAGTCAAACCAAACTGGTCAAAATGTCCAGTCAGTCCTTGTTTTACTGCAGAATGCCAAACTAATTCATAATGCAACTAATGTGAGTCCATTCAGAGAGTCTGCCTGTTGCATCGTCAGCAACTCGACCCTTTGACCTGTCGGCGACGTCCATAGATCTAAATACTTTAGCCCTAATACTTTGTCCCTTCAGTGTCCTAGAGCAAAAACATACAGTGATTTGTTATCAGCTAAAAGCCTTCTAGAAGGTCCCTGAAGCCATTTGTCCACTACTCTTACCTGCCGTCCACACAAAGTGGACCAGAAGTGCTTCTTATTAAATTTCAGTCCACAGCTAAACAACATTTTGTAAAATCGGTAATGAGTTTTATTTTTGCTTCCAGATGTTCTTTTGTCTGGGATGTAGTGCAGAGTTTATTTTTTTCCCAGAACAGAAACGTTCAAAAGCTTTTTCCTCTCTGATGGGAGAACAGTTCAGGGAAAACAGCATCAAAATGTTCAAATTCTTGCCACACTTCTAAAGGAAAATGTTAAAAAAACGAACACATGGTGCAGAAACTAATCTGCTATAGACACTTATTTTGTTGCTTTGTCTTATGAAGTAAATATCCATAGCACAATATAATGGTAATAAAATAATTAACATATTGTTTTCCCTATAAGCCTAACTAACAGGTCTTCACTCCGACACGTCAAATACTGGAGCTCGATCAGTGCTTCTTGGCTTATGACACCGACGGTGCAAGAGACAGGAGACAGGAGGCCGCTGCTGCAAACCTGAAAGTAAAGTTAACATTAACAACATAACACAATGTGTCTGTAAGTCAAATCTCACGGCATCTTAAATCAAACTAATAGTCAGACTTTAGATAGGAATTTAGATTCATCCGTTGTACAAAGCTGTCTAGTTCTTGACTACCTTAAATAGGATTGATTTGCTATGAATTCTGGGTCAATTTGAGTAGCCGTGTCAGACCACTGTGCTCTGATCACTCCAGCGGAAAATGTTTTTTTCCTCTGGAAGAATTCGTTACACGGACAGTTTGACACCAAGAGAAAAACACAAGCTCGTCACTCGACACATATTTGAAAATGGCAAAGCTACAAACAAGTTCTCCAGAGCACTTGTAAAAAAAAAAAAGCAGTGTAGTAATTTAAAGTGAAACAACAACCACCTGAAAGCTGTCTGAACAACGTTTGTGTTTTGACTTAATGTCTGTGAGAGTTTTGCAGATTAAAAAACGAGTCGCACATCACTTTTCTCTTTTCTTTTGGGTTACAGACTTTTTTGCCGTTTGTAACTGAGGAAAACAAAATGCAGTGAGTTCTGTGTTGTTGGTCGGAGAGCTACCGGTTGTCATGGGCGCCAATATTAAAACCACTTGGAAACAATAGGTGCTTAAAGTTGTCTATTGTCTCTTTTAATATCACTTTAAAACCAGCTGAGTTTGCCGAACACAATGAACCATTTTTTTTTAATCAAATGAGTCAAATAGAATAGATGTGGGATTACTTCACCTCTCTCTGTTCCCTTTGTCCTCTCTGTTGGCCGGAGAGGGGTGGGTGGGGGTGGGGGGGGGGTTGATGGAGACGTGTCGGTGGGTCCAGAACCACAGGTGTTGAGGCGGTAGCCGGTAATGAATGGCTTCCAGCACAATGCTAATCATGATTAATGAGCGAGAGCAGCCAGGAGGCAGTGGTGCCTGAAGAGAGAGCGAGCCGATCAGGCGTGGCAAACGCCGGCCTCGGCACAAAGTCCACGGCAGAGCCGCTCGGCGGGGAGGGGGGGCGAGTGGGGGAGGGGGGGGTTCGGCCAGCCGAGGGGCGGACATGTTGACACCCGTCTGCACTCCGAGAATCACGGAGCCGTGTTTTATGGGGAGCGTAAATCTGTTTTTCCAACCGAGGTAGCAGTATGGCAGCTTCATTATTTGCCCTCTTGAGATGAAATGAAAGGATTTACGATGTGTAACTGAGACTCCTCCATAAAGAGGAGAGATGGATCTGCCCGTTGAGTTTGGGTGAATCCCTTGACCTTTTTTGAAATATCTAATTCAAAGTATACATATTTGAAAAAATACTTCCTGAACAAAATGATTCTACTGCATGATCCTATAAGCCACTATTGGATCTATTTTTTGACTGTACGTCTAAACCATCCTTACCCGCGTTTGTAACAGCGATGTCGTGGAAAGGTGCAGATTGTTTGGTTTGCGGCTCCACTCGAGGAAATTTCCCCCACTCCACTCTCGTTGTTCACGTGGAAGCGGAGCCTCTTCAACTGAATTGAGTTTAACTACGAAGAAAGAAACAGCAACACGACCTCGGATGAAATCACAATATGTATTTAGGAGAAACAAAAGCTGACTTTTATTTAAATGATAATCATTCTTAAGTTTTTCCTCAGCAGCGGATTGGAATGGGACAACACTTCTGGTCTGTTGTGCAGACGGAGCTCCCGGAAGCTTCCATGCAATGTTTATTTTTCCCGTCAGAGGCCTGAGGGAGGAAACCACCTCGTCACTCGTCAGCGAGCGGCTTTAATAGCTCCGTGTATTGTCCGTATGGCGGCGGTAAACATGGACGCTGGAGCGGGCGGGACAGGTGCTCAAGTTAATCAAGGAGGAAAGTGTGTGTGTGTGTGGGGTGGGGGAGGTGGGGGGGGTTGAGTGTGTGTGTGTGTGTGGGTGAGTCTTTGCATGTGTGTGTGTGTGTGGGTGAGTCTTTGCATGTGTGTGTATGTGTGTGTGTGTGTAGGTGAGTCTTTGCATGTGTGTGTGTGTGTGTGTGTGTGTGTGTGGGTGAGTCTGTGTGTGTAGATGAGTCTTTGCATGTGTGTGTGTGTGTGTGTGTGTGTGTGTGGGTGAGTCTGTGTGTGTAAATGAGTCTTTGCTTGTGTGTGTGTGTGTGTGTGTGTGTAGGTGAGTCTTTGCGTGTGTGTGTGTGTCCAGGTGAGTCTTTGCGTGTGTGTCTGTGTGTGTGTGTGTGTGTGTGTGCAGGTGAGTCTTTGCGTGTGTGTGTGTGGTGGTTTTGGTGTGTGTTTGTGTGTGTGTGGTGTGTGTGTGTGTGTCCAGGTGAGTCTTTGGGTGTGTGTGTATGTGTGTGTGTTGCAGGTGAGTCTTTGCATGTGTGTGTGTGTGTGTGTGTGTAGGTGAGTCTTTGCATGTGTGTGTGTGTGTGTGTGTGTGTCCAGGTGAGTCTTTGCGTGTGTGTGTGTGTGTGTGTGTGTGTGTGTGTGTGTGTGTGTGTGTGTGTGTGTGTGTATGTGTGTGTGTGTATGTGTGTGTGTGTGTGTGTGTGTGTCCAGGTGAGTCTTTGCGTGTGTGTGTGTGTGTATGTGTGTGTGTGTGTGTGTGTGTGTCCAGGTGAGTCTTTGCGTGTGTGTGTGTGTGTGTGTGTGTGTGTGCAGGTGAGTCTTTGCATGTGTGTATGTTTCATTGAACCATCGCAATGTACTTCCTCCAAATTATGGTTCAGAAGTATTCCTGTGTGTGTTACTTAACAATTCCACTTAGATCCAACTTTGTGTGTGTGTGTATGTGTGTGTGCGTGCGTGTGCGTGTGTGGGAGGGATTACATTTCCACGCCGCATTAGGAAGCCGCAGACGCCCGCAGGAGGGGTCAAAGGTCAGAGGATGTATTCAACGAGGGGCTGTTCATTGTGGCTGTCGATCTCATCGACCCGTGTCGTCTGTCAGATCCCACATTAACCCTCCGACCTCTCCGCATCGACGTCTATTAATGTGCACGTTTGACTGTAAGTCCGTCGGGCTTGAAGGTCTCAACACGGGCTGAAATTAATGAGTAACGTTTTTTTTTGTTTTTTGAGACAACTGTTATTATTAAGGCATCACTTTTTTGAAACATTAAACAGAGTTTGCACAGGACGCAGAGCAAACTGACTTAAAGCTGCATTTATTTTGAGGTTCAGAATGGATTGTTGGTGTTGTAAAAAAAAAAAATACATTCCCACACAACAAATAGTGAATTACATTTCAAGAGAAATATCTTTCTGCTTTTGATGTATCACAAATAAATTTAAAGTCCACATACGGGGAGGTCAGGGTGGTGGGTTTTAATGCAGGAAACCGACGTGGGAACAAAGTACTTCTGCTTAACATAATCATAAAGTAGTTTTATGGCATAAACTTAACAAATAAGTTTTGTTAAATATACGTTAACCACGTGTTTCAAGCTGTTTTTTAAAACTCTCGAAACATAATCGAGAGCGCAGTTTAATTGTGAGGGAATGTACATTTATAAAAGACGGTGGGTTTAAGATGTAACGTCCTGCAGCTATACAGTTTAATTCAGTGCAGCTTTTTCCAGTGAAAGATGTTGGTGGAGACCAAACCAGAGCCGAAAGGAGTGAACATTTCATTTAAATTGGTCAGAATTCGGGCTGCACAGTGGTGTAGTGGATAGCACTGTCACCTCACAACAAGCCCGGGTTCGATTCCCGCTCTAGATTGCCCGTAGGTGTTAATGTGAGCGTGAATGGTTGCCTGTCTCTATACGTGCCCTGAGATAAACTGGTGACCTGTCTTCGCCCAACGTCAGCTGTGATCGGCTCCAGCGCCCCTAATTGGGTTTCAGCTGTTTGGATAATGGAATGGTCAGAGCTCCGGAAACATGTTGATGTGCAGCATGTTGGCTAACATTTGTTAATTAGCAGCAAACACAAAGGACAGATCGCGCCGGTAGGAACGTCCTCATCTCAAACTACAAGTCAGACAGAAGCTTTGACCAAATGTTGGTGGTAGATTACCTCTATTTCTGTGTACAGACATCCAGAGCGACGCTTGGTCGAGTTCCTTCAACGTGAAAACTCACAAAGTTGAATCTGATTCTCGTCTGCGCCTGTTTTTTTTTTTTTTTTTAAACTGGTTTGTGTTCGACTGGCCTTCAAATCCTGACGTGACGGACTGTTGGATGCTTTCAGAGACAGTTTACACAAAAGCTGGACAAAAGAATTCCCTCACAGAACGTCTCTCTCGCCTCTCGTGAGGAAGTGGAAATGAGATTTAAATGTCAGTTGTTATGACAACCCCAGCGTGGCGTGCAGAGCGTCCGGCGGCGCATTGGGCCGCTGTACCTCCACGTGTCCGTCCCCGATGTCCTGTCCGTCCTCTCCGTCTCTGGCCATGTGTCTGCCTGTTTGCCCTTCCTAATCATCCCCCGGGGACAGTAAAGATTGACTGAAGTGAACTCTGCGGTCTGTGAAAGACTGATCGGCTGTCCGTTTCCAGGGTAACGCGCTCTCACTGTACGTGAACCTGTCGACCTTCGCTTGCTGTCTGTCTGCCGGGCTGCCCGTCAGTTTCTTTGAGTCTGTCAGACTGTCTCTCTCCCTCCCACCGCTCTATCGTCTTTATAATGTCCCCCTGTCTGTCTCTGTCCCCTCTCTCTCTCTGTCTCTCTCTCTCTCTGTCTCTCTCTCTCTGTCTCCCTCTCTCTCTCTCTCTCTCTCTCTCTCTATGTCTCTGTCTCTCTCTCTCTCTCTCTCTCTCTCTGTCTCTGTCTCTCTCTGTCTCTGTTCCCTCTCTCTCTCTCTCTCTCTCTCTCTCTCTCTGTCTCCCTCTCTCTCTCTCTCTCTCTCTCTCTCTCTGTCTCTGTGTCTGTCTGCACACATCTTCAGTTCGATCTCAAACGTCCTCTTCTTCAGCCCACCTGTCTGTCCATGTGGCAGGTTTTGTTCATATTTAATTCATAAAAAAACTCCTGGGCTTTTCACGGCCGAGATTTGAATTTGTTTGCTTTTTTATCGCAGGCCATCAGAGAGAGAGAGAGAGAGAGAGAGAGAGAGATAGAGAGAGAGAGAGAGAGAGAGAGAGAGAGTGGAAAGCAATTAACAGGAGCCAGAACTTCTATTCCTGAATGGGGATCCTAGAAAACAGCTTTCCAGCTTATCGCTGGCTGATAGCAGATCTGAGATTGGGAGGTTTGGAAAATTACATTTTTCTCTGGCAGCTTTGCCAGCTGGAAGTCTTTCTGAATGAAAAGAAATGTTTCCACGCGCTGCGGTGTACAAGCTGCCATCGTAATGTGTCAAGCGCTCCGTAAGCCTCGCACGGTGGCTGTTGGCATGACATGAAACTGGGATCCTCGCTGTGATACAAAGGGGTCCCCACAACAACTTCTACAGAAGCTAGTGGTGTTGCAGAGTCTTCACCTCCATATCTTTAGTGATACACCCTGAGGAGGCTACAGAGGAGCTATTGCATCAAGGAATACTCCACCAAAAACGGTATCAAAACGCATCTCAATGTCCATCAACAGGTCCTTCAGTCCACTTCCTGTCCTTCTTGGGACCCTTTTGGAGGCTGATGAGGCTGATAGAAGGATGAGTTGATGAAGCTGATGGATCTGAGAAGACTGGGTGGAGATGGGGAGGTGGAGTGGTGCTTAACAGCAACATGAATGAACTGAAGGCAGAGAGATGGTCATATTTAAAAGAGACAGCAGCAAGATGACAGGCTAACCATGTAAATGTTTCGTTGTGCTTATTGGATGGAGGAGACCAGCTGATCTCGACAGCTGGCGTCTGATTGACGCCCCGAATAATGACAGCAAGTAAATGAGTGAGCATGCGTGAGAAGTGATTGGCAGATGTATGAGAAATAAATACGGGCTTACAAGAGTATGGTCTTCTGAACTTAAGCTAAAGCTACATAAAGATGTTTCCTCTTTTTTATGTTTTAGTTTTGTCCGTCTGTCCACCCGTCCCAGTCTTGTGAACACCTTGAGGGAATTTCTTCAAGTTTGGCACAAACGTCCACCTGAGCTCCCGGATGAATTGATTAGATTTTGGTGGTTAAAAGTCAAAAGGTCACTGTGACCTCACGTCCATCCCGTCCTCGTGAACACAATACCTTTTTAGGAATTTCATAACATCTGAAACAAAACATCCACCTGTGCTTTAGGTTGAAATTATTAGATTTTGGTGGCCAGAGGTCACCGTGACTCCACAAAACACGTTTTTTGGTCATAACTTTAGAATTCACATAAATATCTGACATCCAACATGATGAAGTGATGACATATTGGACAGACATGGATGTAAACTGCAACTCGACTGTTTGGGGAAGTCATACAACCGCTAATGTGCTAATTCTAGTTTTGTCCTTGTAAGACAAACTTTTTAACTTTCTGAAATGTTCTATTCAAATAATATTTGCTTGCTAGATGCTGTACATCTGGGACATGTTTATCCTAGTGTGATGACTGGAAGGGGGAAACCGTTAGTTTAAGTGACTTGGTTAGGCTGAAACCACTCTGATGCTAAGCTAACTGCTTCCTAAATCAACATTTCCTTTCTCAAATGTGTTAAATACGCACGGTTCAATGTAAAAAATCAACGTGTCAAATGAAAGAGTAACTTTATCTACCGTAGCTTTATGTGTGAAAGATTTGTTTGTGCATGATTGCTCTTACAATAGACATATATTATACCATTCTAACGCTACTGTTCATTCACGTATTACTGCACATGCGGGCATGTTGCCTTGTCACACTCTTCAGTCATTGTTATATCATCAGCGGCTTTTATTTGCATATCAAAGGTCGTTTTAGGGTAATTGAAAAACCGCGATTTCATGACTCATTTCTCTTAAAGATGCTGCTTTCATCCAAGTCATCTGCATCTGTTCACTATTAGAGGAAAGGGCCGAGGCACACGCGCCGCACACTTAGACACGTTTTCGATCCATTAAGCCGAAGCAAATGTCGTGGGAGAGCTTGTTAGGGCCGTCGAGTGCCTTAATGTGCCGGGGGACGGGATGAGTGATGGAATAAAACAAAGGAGGCTTGGTGTTGTGCCTTTCATCCTCCTGTGTGTTTAGCGGCAGACGTGTTATTAGTTTGTACTCTGATTAAAGACGGGGCTCGCCGAAACGCCCGAGAATCACTCATTCTATTAACCCTCACAAAAAGCGTGTGCTTTATTCAATCACTGCTTTATTCTATTCTTTTTGGGGTTTTGGAGGGGGGCACTTTTGACTACCCAGAAGATTACAGTGATCACTTAATTGATTAACTTTAACCTTTCTCTGCACACATTTGCTCAAGGTATAATCAAGAGGCTGCTGCATGGATTACAACCTGACACTGGATTCTAAGTGCCAACGAATGCTGATGTAACGTGGATAGATATGTGGATGTAATGGATATACCTGCCTTAAATGTATTATTATTTATATTCATTTAGTACTTTTCTTTATCAGACTTTGGACAGATAAGAGCTGAGATCGCAGAACGTGATACTATATCCGACGCAGCATCTTTATTTTTTTCCTTATTTTGTAATGTTGGCCCATTCCCAATAAGTCCTCAAATGTAAATGATTTAACAAAGTCTGTCCACGATCCCTATAACGGCACATGTGAAAGTTTCTGTTGGCAACTATCGTCAAGACGACATCTATTGTCAGTCCACTCCCCCTTTCTATCTTCCCATGCATTAAATACCAACGCTGGTATGTGTGTATGTCCTTTGCATATCTCAAGAACCATCCATCCCATCCACTTCACACTTGCTGGGAGTTTTGCGACACGTAGAATATTAATAAACCTCAACAAGACAGCGGGGGTGGAGCTTCGGGGCTGAATCGAGCGAGCCGTCCGCGCCAGGCTTCTTTTTACAAGGCTGTAGCTCATTGCTCAAAATGATTGTTGATGATTGTGCTGTCTTGATCCCATCTAAGCCAGTGCTTTGATACTTCCTTGTGTATTCGTGGTTGCTTGTACATGAATAACCTGTGAATCGAGCTCATGTTTGTCATTCTTTAATCTCAGCTAGTGGCTCACTGCACCACACTGCCGTGGTTTTCAACGTCATATTGGAGTTAAGGATGTAGACTTTTTAACGAAATGTAAGACTTGATTTGTTTTCAGAGTGGCTTCAAACGTGATTAAAATACAATTTAAAGTACCACATATAAAAAAAGCACACACTCCTGCTTGTCTGATGGAGGATGGATCCAGTCATCCGCCCCCTCAATGGCTGAAAGCTGTGAACTACATTTGCAAGTCATGCAAATTTATTCTTTGACAGACTAAAGTGCCTCTGTTCTGTGTGTGGGCTCCTGGGATTTGTATATATTGTCTCTACTGTGGGCAATGGATGTCCGCATTTTGTCCTTGCAACGCAATTTTTTTCATATGGACCTTTTTTCTTCAGTAACGTAGAGCTAGCAGTCTGAGTAAACCGGCCATGAGCAGCTACTGTCACACTCCGTTTCTCCTCTGGAGCGACGGGGGAGTCTGCTGGAGCTCCTGACAGTCGCTAGAAACACATTCAGGCCTTTTGAGAGAGTCGCTGTGTTGTAGCGGAGTCTCAACTAAGACGAGCTCTCCGCTGTCTGTGTCTTTATCTGAGTGTCAGCACAAAGCCGTAGCCCTGCTTTCTTTTCTTTTTTATCTGGGTTAACTTTAGTGTTCGTCGTCGGCTCTGAATATCTTCCAAAACATCGGCCGTTTTTTGGTGATTCATGTCGAAAAGAAACCAAAAGGTATAAGAGAGGAAAGAAGAGCTGATGTTGGTGGATGGAGCACTTTGTGTTTGGGCTGCTCAGAAGAAGAGCGGACAACCACCACACTTTGACATCTGAGCAATTAATCTACAGGGTCTTAGTTAGTGAAGATCTGACACACTTATCTAAAATAACAATTCTTACCTTTCAAGAAATACAAACTAGCGTCCACGGGTCGATAAAAGATCATGTTGGACTGCTGAACTCGCAGAAGAATCTTCTCACGAGCAGGAGCTCCTTCAGTAATCTTCCCCCTTTTATTCTCCACTAATTGCGATCATTATTCCACCGAGACAGCGAGTGATTCCATTAAAGCGTTCGCTTCCAGTCGAGACTTCTCCATTTCAGTCGCTCTCGCCTGAATTCCCCTCGTGGCTGTCAGAACCTCGCAGTCCCCTCAGATCCCCTCAGATCTATAAACATCCCGAGCAGCGGCGTCGAGGGACCAGGCAACCCAGGACCGGAGAAGAGAACAGCGCCGGGTGATTTTTATTTCATTTTATTTTTTCCGAGAGGTGGGAATCGAGCGAGGCTGCAGGAGCGAAGTGGCAGAGACACATCTTCCTTGAGGGAAATGTGGTTTTTATTAGGAGACCCTTTTGGAGTCCCTTTGTTCTTTCCTGTTCGATTCATCTTCATAAAGTTGTCACAGAGGTTGGAGAGGTGAGAGTCCATCTTGAGTCCCGGAGGGGCGACAAGAATGTGGGTTTTTCCACCAAGAAAAGCTGCCGCAGTGCCACTGAGCTGGGAGTTGAACCCAGGCTGGACCTCGCAGCTCCCATAAACGAGTTCAGGGAATCGGAGTCAAGGGGTCTTTACTGGCAAAAATACAACCTTTATATGAGTACCATAATGGTACTTAAGTACCATAATCGTACTTAAACCTAACCAAGTTGTTTTGTTGCCTTAATTGTTTTTAAATCTTCTTTTTTTTGCATTATGTTTTGATGCTTAATGGTTTTATGTGAAGCACTTTGAATTGCCTTGCTGTTGAAATGTGCTATACAAATAAACTTGCCTTGCTTTGCCTCAAACCTAACCAAGTTGTTTTGTTGCCTTAAACCTAACCAAGTTGTTTTGTTGCCTTAAACCTAACCAAGTTGTTTTGTTGCCTTAAACCTAACCAAGTTGTTTTGTTGCCTTAAACCTAACCAAGTTGTTTTGTTGCCTTAAACCTAACCAAGTTGTTTTGTTGCCTCAAACCTAACCAAGTTGTTTTGTTGCCTTAAACTTCAAGGCAACAAAATAATTTGGTTAGGTTTAAGGCTTAAACCTTTGACGTTACCTCAATGTAAACCCACTCGCGTCATTATTAACTCAGAAGATGCTCTGGAAGTGTGATGACGTTGTATAAAAGCATGAGAAACCCACACAGGGCAGGTGGGTCAAACAAACACAAGTTATTTTGCCACATAAGTGATGTTTGCTTGTTTTCTTATCTGACATTGTTTGCGTTTTACCTAGTTTATGTAATTATTTTAACATGCAAAGTATCAGTATGTGGTGATTTGGAATGATAACGTAATGTGTGCAGGGAAAAATAAGGAAGGCTCACGAAGGGGTTAAGAACAAGACTGAATGTAGACTTAAATATAAAGTACAACTGCGCAGTATATTTTACATTCTCCGTCTTTCATAATAGGTGACAACATTTTATAGAATTATTTCAAAAAGGGGTTTTAGATGCAAAGGTTACATTTGTGTCACAAGTCTTACTTTTACTCTTATTGAATACATAATTGTGTACAAAATAACAGTAAAACTACATTTCCATTGCCATCATGGAAGTAAATGGTGTGTGGTTGTTGCATTATCTGCTCTCAGGTCAGCTAAAGCCCAAAAATGAATGCAGACAGTATTTATATTGTATCTTCATTTACTTTACTGGGTGTCCAGTAGTTCACTTTCATCCCGTATGATTAACCAATTTTTTTTTTCCGCATCGATGACATCCCATTCTCACTTTAGTTTATCTTTAAAAACTAAGTTGGAATAAACTTCATTTTTAAATTGTACGTATGCATTATGGTAAATACGGCGGGTCAAAAGTAAACTGAAATAGCTCCGCAGTGGAAGAGACGGCTGAAATGTCCGTTTTCAGGTCATGTATTCTCAATGAGCACGAGTTGTACGATGGATGCACATTAAAAATGAATGCGGCAGAGATTTACTGTAGTTAATGAAACACTTAATGTTGTTTCAACTTGTTTGGCCACATCTCATAAACAGGTAAAGGTTATGAGCAAATCAATTAGACGAAGGATTCGAAGCTTTGAAAAACAGGCGATGCTTTAATTATGCAAAGGAGGTGCAAATCGGTATAAGAGAAGCATCTTTCACGCTGCACAACTCTTAAAAAGTGCACGTGTCCGCTGACAAGATAAGACAAATCCAGCGCGCCTCATGTTTTATTCAAAAACTGACTCCAGTGGGGTTTTTTTGCCCGAGTCTGGACTCGATCCACATCTGTGACTACATCTTTGCCGAGTTATTGCAGAAAGGAAAAGCGTCGGAGCCGATCTGTCAGGGACGCGACCACTTCATTGGAAATCAAATCCATCATCCACATGTTGGCTGGAGGGGAAATGGAGGGAGTTTCATCAAAAAGGGAGCAGCGCTATTCGTTAATTGACAGACATTTATGGAGTTTGCTCACAGCATAATTCTCAACCTCATTCTTATTGTAGCGGCATTTCATGTCTCAATTCCACACACACACACACACACACACACACACACACACACACACTCACAGAGAAATCCTCCGACATTTAAGGAAGTAATTTACAAACTTTTTCTACGGACCAAAGCAATTTATATTAATTAAAACATATGGCGCTATTGTCAATTCCTTGAGAGAAAGAAGAAGAAGAAGAAGATGGAGCGGAGGGATAGAAAGAACAAACAAGAGGACAAAACTAATTATGAAGTGTGTCTGGGGGAGGGGGGGGGTGGGGGTGGAAAGAAGTGAGAAGTACTGACTGAAAAATGTGAAGATACAGTAAACAAGGTAAAGATTTACATTATTTGTTGACTTCAGCAGCGTTTGCGCTCCGGGGCCGAGTCATGTGACTAAAGTATCTCTGAGCCTCTTCCCCACGCCGGAGTCACAGTCAAGCTGGAGAGAGTTGTTGAGGCCATCTCATTAGAGAAGCCTTAGCGCGCACGCCAGACGCGCGATAACGTCCTCCGAGGATTCAGACGACATCGAGCGGTACCTGTGGCACGAGCAGCTTCCAGCTCCAACATTCCTGCTCCTCGGCTCTTCGAAAGTTATTAAAAAGGAAATTTCAGGCAGAGAAACAGTCTTTTTTTTCCCTGGCGTGCTTTACGGCCGCCAACCGCGATGTGGATGTATCCGTGGTTACTGATTGTGGCGGGGTACTCCTGTCTGAGGATTTATGAGTCTAAAAAAAAAGAAAATCTCCCTCTTTGCCTGAAGGGAATCTCATGTATCGCTCTGGTCACGGGTCCAAATCAAAGTTGGCTGACTTACAGGTTTTCTCCTGGGTCAGACTCTATTGAATAACACTGAATATACACAGGTATTGTATGTTCAGACTGCAGATGGATTTTTAAATTTTTTTATTATTATCCTTCATTCATCTAAAGGGAGATTGACTGAGCATATTTACTTTTCCAGCTCAGTGCTCTGGTTCACTCTAATGCAGTTACATGCATTCGCACCTGAGAACAGCCCGGCCTTATAAAACTGTGTGAAATGACTGTGATGACTTGAAATGGCAAATACTGCGCACTGTGTATGGAAATGAAGTAATATCTGTTCACTCGCCGGCAACGGATTAGAGACGCGACGAGAAACGGTAAGCAGGCTCGCAATCAAATCGCACTGTGGCGAGTATTTTCAAAACTAAAGGAGACTTTTTTTTTTTCTGTGGGTTTAATTTTCGTAGTTATAGTTAGTTTTTCTTTGGGTACAAAGAGCTGATAACGCTGCAATATCTAATGCATTGTGGTGAGAATGTTTAGTTTATATATCACCCAATATTGTGGGGAGGTCGGGGGGGGGGGGGGTTAGACGGGTCAAACAAACACCGGACTTTTCACCCAGAAGGCTCGCTGTAGGTGCTTGTCCTGTTGTCCCTCATTTTTGTTGCGTAACTTACATAATTCGATGGCCGAAGAGCAAAACCTCCAATCTGAAAAATGCACTTTTTTGAGAATATTAAAAAAAAAAAAAAAATTGTTGTTTTCTTGCAGAATGCTATTTGTTAAGGATACACAATACACAAGAAAAAATACAAGAAAAATACAAAAATTAAAAAGAAATATATAAAAGTGCAGACAGGAGGTTATTCTCATTTTTTTCCTGGATGGTTTTGCAGATCGGAGGTTTTGCACTTTGGCCGTCGATATTTAAATAAAGCCATGTGCGTAAGCCGCGTAACAAGCGTAGGCCTACTGCAATGGTGAGCCTGGTCCTCTCACCAACCTTCGTCTTTAATTGCTTTTTAACTGCTGTTTCACACCAAGAGAAACCACGTGCGTAATGATTGTTGTTCTGTGATGCTAATATGCAAAATACACTGCGTTGATGAGCGAAACTACAGTCTTGACTCTCACCTGTCCCTCATCAGTACGTGACACTGACTGGAGGCTGAGGATGAAATAAACATTTGCATAGTTCACCTCAGCGTGCACCTTAATACTAATATGTGCAGATTTTTTTATTTCCTACTTAGATCTTGGAGAGATGCTCTGTGTGTGTGTGTTCTGTTTTTCTTATAGTACGCGATACAGCCTGTACAATCAAAGCCAACACCACACGGACAGATTCCTGGGCTTTTATTATACTTGTCAAATGAACCATTTATGGCTCAAAAAATACTTCAAGCCATCTGTGAAGCGTCTCTGACCTTCAATTCACCCAACGAGTTGCTCATGAGACACTTTGAAAACCAGCCTGCATGGCAACCCATGAAATAAAGAGAAATTCACTACTTTGAGAAGACATAAATAGATTTTTAAAGGATAACAGCCGACTTTAAGGCTCCTATCTGTCCCCATCTGAAGCCCTTTCTTGGTTCAGCTTGATGGATCCTCCCATGCTGCTGCAGCTTAGGACAGCTGAGCAGGAGTTAACGAGTTCCAGGCGGGATCCTCCCAAGAAATCACAGCCCTGGATGGAGGATCCTTCAGTCGAGTGGTCCTCGGCAACTTGTTGAGATCAAACTCTTTTCAATATTAATTAATCCCAGTGGTAAAAATGGATTTCGCGATAACTGGGTCGTACACCCATACGAGAGTCGATGGTTAAATCTCCACCTTTTTCCCCGTCCGGATCGAGAAGACCCTGAAGCCCAGTCGCTCCCGATGTTCAGGCCTTCGCCGCCGCGTGGCAGTTTGCCACCGCCGCCGCGTGCGAATGGGTGAATGCGCTCCACATTATAAAGCACTCTGGATTAAAGTGCTGTATAAATGCGGTCCATTCAGCTGTAACGATTTACTTCCAACAATCGATCAAACTTCATTTCTATAGCGACTCCTGAGTCTCGGGGGAGGGGGGGGCAAGTGAATGAAGAAAAGATAATTGTTTATTATCACAAATGATTTGCGATAAGAAAGTATTTACTGGACTCTGCAGGGGAAATTTGTAATCGAGGGGCGTCTACCCTGAGCAGCAGCACGATAAAGACCGGGCGGTGATGGGGAGGCGGAGGGATGCTCGTAATAACGTATTTAAAAAGCGACAGCAGCGAGGTGACGGCCCGACAATGTAGGCGTGTCCAAAAGCGTGTGACCGGCTGATCAGAACAGCTGATAACAGGAACAATGACGGCGAGGAGTGAATGGCAGGAGAAATAAACTACAGGCCGAATCATAGAAACATACAGTGTTAGAGAAACGAGCGCTTCATAACGTCGTCTCATGATGGAATATTTTTTTTTTAAATAGGAACAAAACCAGAAACTTGTTTTTTTTCATTCCAAGCGTTCCTCTTCCTCGACAAAACAAGGTTCCTACATTACCCACAATGCACCTCAAACGCGAAAGTGCGGTTTTAGATTTGGGTGTGCGCGACGTGCGTGCTATAGTAGCGTCTAATGTGTGATTATTTATTCATGTTTTCCCCCAGGATCGATGAAATGGAAACCCTTCCATGAATTGGGTCTAAATTGAATCCCTGTTGTGGTTTATCAGCCGCGGCATCAGAGGTGACATCCACTTACGCAATAACATCTTAGATTATCACTTTAAACCTTAGATTATCACTTTAAGCGGCATTTGCTGTTGGCGAGACAAAAGAGGAAGCTCGCAGTCGCTCTTCATCACCGCGACTGATGACTGAGGCGTCGCCGGGGTTTCGAAGTCTGAAGAGCAGAAAATACATTTAAAAAACGTCATCCATCAAACGGCAGCTCACTGACACTTCACCCATTCTGATGACATTTCTATAGATCAGAGCCGTATGGGATTTGATCTGGTGAATAAGCATGTTAGTGATGCTGGTATTCTTGGAGCTGCTCCCGTGGTGAGTTTAAAGTGATTATAAAGGATCTGGAGGCAGACTTGAGGAGGATCTGCCTGTGTCTGGTTTAGCCTCTCTGAGCACCGACATGCTGTTTCCTCTAACGGCTTCCTGTCTCTGATTTCTCAGCCAGGTTGAAGACGTTCATACTCGAGGGAGGAGTGACCCAGATGGAAGATAGGACAACACAGTGTTGCGTGCGAGGACGTGTAACCGCTGAATAATTACTTGACATCTAGTTCGGATTTTTAAAAGGTAAAGATTCAATCTGAAATGACACTCTTATCTCACAAAAAGGGATTCCTACTGTACTAAATATAATCAAAATATAAATACATTACTATATGTGCTGAGGGTTTTTTTTTAGCAGCCCACGCCTTTGTTAATCAAATACAACATACATCTCATACTTGGATACCGGAAAAATACTTGTAATAGGACAACAACAAAATAACTCTGTGACAAATAACACGTCATTTAAAATTCTCACTGTTTGTTGCTTCAGTTTTCGTGATTTTGATTAAATTCTATTGTACTTTTTGATGCTGTACTTTGTGGTGGTGGTGTACTAGACTAGATGAATCTTTTTTTTTTATACAGTGCAATCTAATGCAACAGGCTGTGGCTTGAACTCCTGTTGGGGTGTTTGTAAAATATATTAAAAAAAAAAATCATGTTCCATTGAATTTCCCCTCGAATGCAGACTGGCCAATCACAGCGTAGCATCGGCCGGCTTCAAGATTTTGAGCGAGTTACGGTCAGATATTGCGTAATAGCGGCACAGTATCGAGGCAGATGGAGAAGAAGTCACCAAATGCAATCTATTGGTTTTGTGTACATGGACACATATTATTCATTTTACTTCCTGCCTCAACATGAAAACAACGCCAATGGATAGTCAATGAGGACGCTTTGCAAATTAAACACATCCATCTTAGTTTTTTTGCCGAAGGTTATTTTAAATCCAATCCGTTTTTTTCCCCATAAACCTAACTAAATGGTTTTGTTGCCTAAACGTAACTTTTTGTGACGTAGTTGTAAATTCGTGCCAAGCCACACGACAAAAACTGACAATTCGTGTCCCTGAACGCAAAAAAACAATAGATTGCATTCGTGACTTATTTCACAAACTGTCGTGTAAGCAAATCTCAAATTAAGAGAATAAATAATAATAAAAACCACAATTGAATGAGTTCTCAGAAAGGGAAACGGAGTATGGTTGTGTAAAACACAACAGAAAGATGTCCATGTTTCATTTATAATTGACAGCAGCAACAGTATTTTGATAAAAGAAGAGGCTATAAAACATAATGGCATCAAGCTGATGATGTACTGAAGCTCTACAACAAGTATTAACAGCGGCTTCAGCGTTCGGTGCCTTTTTAAGTGGACAAAAAGCAAACGCTGTTTAAATTTGTGTTCTCCGCATAGATTGAAAATCCAAGAAGCCATTAATGTTTTCTGTGGCAGAGTTCCAAAGTAATTAATTTCCCTGTTAGCTGTATATATTATTTTGAATTTCACTTCACTGTCTTAAGTTTTCAAGACGATGAATGTGCAGCTTGTGATCGACACGCACACAAGACGTTCTTTGGAGGATTTTGTTTGGGCTCAGTTTCTGTTGCGTAACGGACGAACAGCTGACGTGTTTGGGTCGGTTCCTGCTCTCTTCTGGTAAACATGTGATGCTCACAATACTTTTTTTTTTATGAAAGTAACAAAGGCGGGGTGTGTGTGTGTTCAGCCTAATGAGGCTGCAAATGCGATCCCATCCGGGTCGAGCAAAAGGCCCGTTTGGAACAGGGCACGCCGTGAATGGGCAGTGCATTAGTAATTACATAAACAATTAAATATCTGAAGATCAGGGCAGAGTCACGCAGCATTTAATCCGCTTGATTTGGAGAAAAAAAAAAAACATATTCTTACCGTGACATTGACTTTTGCATTTTGTCATATTTCCCTTTTTTTTGTGTGTGCAGAAATTCACCCCTGTTGACATTTAACAAACCCCTTGGACATCCCCCTTTTTTCTGCTGCCAGTAATGTCAGAGTTGCTCCATACCTCACACTTTCCCTGCTATGAGGAGAAAGTCAATTCTGATGATGATAATTTCTCCTTCGCTTCATTTTGGTCCACCGTGGGTTAAACTGACGAGGGCCTAAATGTCACAGAAAAGTGGAGTCAGGGCCGGAGGGGAGAAGCGTGTGCAGTGGTTTAACGAAGCGCTTTCACAACCTCAGATTTCTTAACTAAAAAGAAATCAAGTTTTTTGATAAATCAAATGAGACCTGATCAAGCCTGGGGGGAACTGGAGTCTCTGAGTCCGACCTGATGGTTTCACGCTCAGTCAAGATTCTAATATCCATCCTCAGATCCTCTGACACTGTAAAACATCACATCATGAGGCTGTAAGCTTCAATGAACTCTTGATGAAATGTTGTACTTCACCCTCTTAGTGAAACCGCGTTCCCTCAGCCGGCCTTCGGTACTTCTACTGTAACGTTTACCAAAATGCAATTCCCTATTTGTTCGTACCTGAACTCGTTGCATTCCCCAGTTTATCCAAATCTCAACAGCTCCTCCAAATTACTGACTGTGGTGGAAAATGTATCACATTGTTCTCTTAGATGTAACTTGTATTTCTAAACCCTGAGCACAGTGACAGCTCGTCCTGACTTACACAACTCGGATTGTGTTAGACACTTGTGATGGGAAAATATGTGTATTACTAATAGAAACCATACAATAAGATGTGTGTGAGTAACTGTTAAACCTAGAAACTAAAATCCTGTGCTCCGGTGAGTTTCCGGAATGTGAGACAACACAGTGCCCTCCATAAAACTGTTGGTTTGGGGGAAGTTAAGATCAAAGGTAAAAAGATAAGACCTGGTCAAGACACCGGACCTTCCTTTCATCTCGACGCTGTATAAATCATGTTGTGATCTGTTGAATGTTGAGACATTTGCTTCAGACTGCAGAGAGAGCAGTTGTTGTGAATCTCTCCCTTGCAGGAATAAAGAAGGACAAAGACAAACTGGATTTCTAAAGACTTTATCCATTTTTCTTAACTTCGGCTTCTTCTCCTGATTAACGTAGAAATCTTCCACAACACACGTTAAAAGAACTATAATCTCTTATTATGGTTTCATGTCCAACGTGCTGTTTTCCGTTCTCGCATTTTCCCAGAAAGCCGGTAGACGAAATTACCTCCCAGACAGGCAACAAGGCTGGGATCTTTGCCCTGGTGCAGGAGGAGGGGTGGGGGGGGGGGCATGAACTAATGTGTATAAGACTCTGTGTTTACTTTTTTCCGGTGTCAGACCTCCGAACCATCTGTGGTGAAAGAGCTCTGTCCATTCAATTGAATTATTCCAATAAATGCTTAAAGACATTTAGGTGTTTCACATCGCATTTGTTTTCTCTCAAGGAGATTGGAAAGGTTAATTTCCATAACAGTGACTAAATATATTTGTAATTGCCCTCCAGGATGAATGAAGTCTTCTGATCCAACGCCACCATCAGCAGGATGACATGACATGGCCTGTGCCTTTTTTTTTTTTTAAATAAAAGTTTTCTGATCTTACACGCGTCATGGCAGGTACATTGCTCAGGACTGAAGGAAGCGCCATGTTATTCTGCCTGTTGTGTCATGTGGACATGATGGCTGAATGTCCAAGAGGAATAGCTGTTCTAGAGAGCACTTACTTGCTCATTTGTAGCTCAAAAGACTTCTCGACTTGAACTCGGGAAGATTTGCTTTCAGACGTCTACACATTTTCTGACCTACAAATCACAAAATCGCTGCTCTGAAAAACCTGCTGAAAAATGTTCCACTATTAAACTCCACTGTAGCTGCTAGAGACAAATCTGGATGTGATGCTTCTTATTCTTTGTTCATCCAGAGGTGCGAAAGAAGGAAAGAAAGTTCATTAAAAACCTGTTTCATTTTAGGAGCTTTAAACCTCCTTGTAAATGTGCTTTACTGTCGGCAAACATCCAAATATTTAAATGAATCATCGGAGACACAGTGAGGAAGCAGCCTCTTGAAATAATGTTCCCCCGTCTGACGATACATCTCCCTAATGGCTTCTGTTGCGGACCATCCATAAAAACAGGGTTTCGATCTTTGAGCGGGTCGCGGAAGCGGCGTTTTCCAGACCTATTCTTCTGCCAACAACTGCAGATACATCATCATCTGTTGGAGCATTACAGCACACATTATACGGAATATTATTACGAAACCATCCTGGAGGTCAAAGAGGAAGGCTATTTTCAGACCAAGGTGCTCGCCCATCAACACGCACTGCGTCACCGGTGGAGTGGAAGGAACACACACACACACACACACACACACACACACACAGTATACACATTATGGATATTACCCAACCTCCAGACCAAATGACTGTTATGACACAGTAGCTTCTCTCACACAGACAGCAGGGTTTCCTCTTGTTTCCTGCAGTGGTTGGTTCACTTGTGCAGTGCAGCACTGAAACGCTGCTTTTTAAAAACTGTAATCAGTGGCCTCCTTGTAGTTTGTGTACCTCTAACCGTCCATCCAGACGTCCCTCACCCCAGCAGTGTTTTCCAGCTCTTCCCGGCGGGGGGGGGGGGGGGTGACCCCCAGGCCAGATGAGATATATAATCTCTTCAGTGTGTTCTGGGGTCTACCCCGGAGCCTCTTACCTGTTGGGGATGCCAGGCTCATCGTGTCTTGAAGGCTGAGTCCAGCCCCCCTACAAATGAAGCTCATTTTGTCCGCTTCTGTCTGCGACCTCATTCCTTTCCCTTTTCACCACAAGAGTCCGGTACAATGGCCCCATCACCGCCGAGGCCGCACCGAACCGCCATGTCCATCTCTTGTTTCCCCTCCCTCGTTAACAAGATCCTGAGACGCCTGAACTCCCTCTCTCCTGACCCGGAGAGCGCAATCCATCGTTTTCCAGCAGAGAACCACGGCCTCACACTTGGAGGTGATGACTCCCATCCGGACCGCTTCACGTTCGGCTGCCCCGGTGCGTGCCGAAGGTCACAGTCTGATTGAACCGACACAACCACATCATCTGCAAAGAGTCGAGACGCAATTCTGTGGTCACCAAACTGTACGCTCTCCTACCTTCTCCTTCTGGGACAACGGACCACTCTGACGGAGGACGGCCCCCACTGGCAACGTGTTTGACTGAAGATTTAATAAAGTTTAGCGTGATTCATTCTCATTCATTTCGTTTCCTTTAGCTGAGGTGGTCATTTTCTCAGTAATTGCCCAAAACTAATGACATGACACAGAACATCAAAGCATCAAATCATCGACTTGAGTATTGTTTTACCTGTTGGAAACCTGCTCTGGCTTAATATGACACAACTATGGTTACTATGAAAATCAAGATATATACTCATCTTACAAAATATGATGAATTTTTGCAGATTAAAATACTCAACAGTAAATAAAGTGATGTCCTTTTGAGCTCCACCTCAACCAGGTACACCTCAACCAGGTACAAAATTTAAATAATGCTCATAAGTAAATGCATTGTTAATGATTCCAATAATAAAATGTTAAATATTGCTTTTACTTTTGACACTTTTTGCTACCAATTAATTTGGAGTGCAGTACTTTTACTGGTTGTGTATTGTTACGGCGTGGTATTGCTAGGAAATAAATACTGTTGAAATTAAATACCAATAAACAAGATACAAATGGCAGGTGAGAATTATATGACTTTTGTGTCATTAACCAACTTGAAAAGCAATCACATTACTACTTTGGGAAAGGCATCAGTAAATAAAATGCTTTTTTATGTGTTAGTGCACCTGAATGCAACACTGAGTAATGTACGTCAATGGAAAAATATGAAGCATACACATCATTGTGTTTGCATGTATGTGCTGGGTCTTGATCTGTGTTTGTCGCCCTCTTTCTAATTTCTTTTCTCACTTGTCTCCCTCCGGTTTATTTTTACTCCGGCAAAAGTCGATTCCCGGCGTCCAATTTACAACAGCAGCACCGCGGCGTAAACAAGGACCAAGATGGCCGCTTGTCTGTCCGTCCTAGACCTTCTTCAGAAAATTAGGGGCCTATTTTTAAATGTCTCTGAGCCGGATGAATGGCCGATGCGGGCGGCTGCTGCTCGTCTTTTCTATATTTATGTCAAGAAGACAACATGTACTGCTGCAGCTGGGGGAAAAAACAAGTGTTAAGAGGAAAAAGAGAGGAAACACACACACACACACACACACACACACACCAACAACATCTGTTTCTGTCCTTATCTTCCTCTTTCTCACACACACACACACAGGTCTATTAAAGATGATGGGCTGGTGGAAGATAAAAGCAAGGCTCAGAGATTTCATACACTCTGTTGAGAACAAGGCGGGGGTTTAAGTCAGATAACGACAAACAAAAGCACGCTCATCACCTTTTAGTGCCAACGTTACTGCTGTCGGTCTCTTCTGGGAATACACTCAAAATAACCCGCAATACTGACAATTACTCGATTCTCAAAAAAGTAATGTCTTTCAAGCGCTCGGCGATGGTGTAAGTGATAAAGGCGTCGCAGTTTTGATGCAAATCTCCTCCGATGGTAATCACATGTGGAGGAGAGTAATTTTGACAACAGAGGAAGGTAATAATTTGCGGAGCTACAAATGATTTGAGATTAAGCTAATTGGCCGAAGAGTTTTCTCTTTTTTGAGAGCTAAATCTGGAACTGTCATTATCTTCAGTGGGAGAATGTGAATGGAATATGAAACCGGGGAAGAGGAAGAAAAAAAAAAAAACAAGGTTGGCAGACTCAGTTATGAAGAACAAACCCAAGTGGTAATTATCATCCATACCCCTCCGGGCAGGAAGGGAGAGGTGGCTGGAATAAAAAGTTTTGCTGTTGCCAAAATTAGGGGACGGAATTAAAAAATTTGAATTTGAACAGTACACGTTTTTCTCAGCAGTTTATTAATCATCTTTATATGCAGGGGTTGAATACTGATTCAAACTCCACATTCAAAATGGAACGCGTATTGTTTCTGGTAAACATTTGGGACGGTGTAGCGAAGAATAACAAGCTGAGCAGAGAAAAGAGGAGGGAGGGGGTGGAGGTGGGGGGGGGAGTGTGAGGTGAAGAGGAGAGAGGAAAAGGAGAGGATGACGTACTTCTACCCCCAAAATGCACCGAATTATTATTATTATTATTATTATTAAACTTTTTAGAGGTTGAACGATTAAAATGTTTGGAGGTAAATGCATGTATACCGTCTAACCTCATTTCAATGGAGTCCCGTCACTCTTCTGGTGCATCTTCTTTTTTTTTTAATAACACATCAGTAAGTGTAAAAAATGTCCTTTTGATGGTAAAAGTACAGAATAAGCCTCACATTTTTCTCAAAGTATCAAAAGTGAAAGTAGCCTACTTATTATGCAAATCGACCCCCGCCATTGTTCTATTATTATTCTCATGACACAAAATAAATAAAGAAAAGGAGACACAGTGTGATAAAATATTAAGCTAAAGATAGGAGAGAGAGATATAACTGGTCGCTGTGTGTACTCATGCAGAGATCAAAACGTGTCTGGTGCTCTTGGAAAACGGGGGAGAAAACAAACAGGAAGTCAATCCAGGCAATTAAAAATGTGGCTATTTATTATAGTGGCTGAATCATTAATAGAGGAAACATGCTTCGACAACTGTGGGTCTTCTTCAGGGCACTTAACAAAGAGACGGCACAGGTGGAGCCACACCTTTTGTTCATTTAGAGTCAAATGGACCATGAAGCAGGGTATTCTTTAGGGCGGGGCCACCTTCTGATTGACAGGTCGCTGTCACGGCGTTGTCCAGTCTGGGAGTTGACCGTGTTACAACTTTAACCCTTTCAGTGTGTCGTCACTTCATGAAAGTTGCATTTTAAACTTTTGGTGGTCTCAAAAAAAATGTCCTATTCAGCGTTCGGTTGCAAAACGCAACCCTCCGCCCTCTCGCGCAAGTTCAGGCTGCAAAAAAGGCGAAGATGGCGACGGCCAACATGCAGAACTCCCCCAAAAAAAATTGCAGTCCCTAAACCAACGGGTGACGCTGCGTTGCATTTCTTTTACGAACAGTCGTCGTGCCCGATCAGTGCTGCGCATGAGCAACTTCCGGAGATGAGAAGGAAGCGAGACTTCCGTCATCAGCCAGGGAAAAAAAGATACATTCAGAACGTCATTGATTGAGACTTCATGAAAAACACGTTTTAACGCCTTCTGGATGCAGTCGGATGACGTCTGCGTGAAGTCAATTCGCCTCAACACGCTGAGTTTGCGAAAGCCAATGAGCGTTGAGACGCTGCGCCCGTCATCACGGACGTCCTGCCGTTGCTGAATCAGAAACTGTGGAGGAGAAGTCGATGGCACGGTGGACGGCAGAAATTAACTATTTCCACGGAGATAAGCCACGCCCCCTCTCGGGCGGCCCGTCTGGCGAGTAACAAGGCGCGAATATTCGCAACGCTTTTGGTGTGAGCACACTCTTCCACCAATGCATCGCAACAACACGGCTCAACCAATGGCATGAAGCGCCAGTCCATAGAAGCTCCGCCCACCCGGAGCTGCGCTGCCTGACGCCTCGGGAGAGCGAGAAGCACGTTGGTTGTGTTGTGTGCTTTATGTTCCGACGGCACTTTCGCGTTCGCCCTCGCACATTGTGCATAACTCACGTGCGATTGGTCACAAGGATGCAGAGAAGCAGGAGGCCGAAAGCCTTTTGTTGCTCACTGAACTGCAGGTTAACGAGCTGCCAGGAAACTTTTTCTTCACAGTCGCTCATGAACACCGAACTAATGGAAGCAGTTGTTCTGCTGCAGTCAGCACGCGTTGTGTGAAACAACTAATTAATTCTTTTTTTTTTTTCCTTTTTCGCTGACCACTTAGTCGATTAATAGACTTCAGCGCGGTAAATGTGAATAACATAAGAGCAACGTGTACAAGGCAGCTTTAGATTAATGTTATCACTTCTGTTTTACTCATTTCTGTCACTGGATGCTTTTCGGTGACTCAAGTGTTGACACTTCCTGCCACATTTGTCCCAGAGGATGAGGGGGGGAGGGGGGGGGGGAGAGAGATGGGTGAGAGAGAGAAGGAAGGGGGGGTTGGGGGGGGGGAGAGGGAGGACATAAAGTAGCTATGTGAGGGATGAGAAGAAGAGAGAGTGTAAAAGGAATGGAGGGGAGGGGGGAGATGGAAGGGCGGTCCGTGGGGAGGGATAAAGGAAGGAAAGGGATGGAGAATAAAAGAGGAAAAGGTGAGTGAGGAGAGATGCATGAATGAAAAGAGGAAAATAAGAAATAAACACTGAGGGAAAGAAATCCTCCCACAACGGGCAACTTAGTTTAGCATTCAACACGTGTCGCGAGGAAGTGATGAGGGGAGAGAGGGAGAGAGAGAGAGGGAGGGAGATATGGAGGGAGGGAGGAAGAGAGAGAGAGAGGTAGAGAGACGTTGCTAGGTGACAGAGCGTACATACTGAATTTTAACAAAATAACGGGAGAGGAGCGAGTGAGTGAGCGGGATAGAGAGGGAGCAGTCAGCAACATGTAGCCTCGCCGAGTGGAGGAAAGGTCGAAACTGTGCGCGCGCGTGATTATCTGCTTTTTTTGTGTGCGTGCGTGTGTGTATGCGTGCGTGCGTGTGTGAGAGTGGGGAGCGGGGGGGCGGGGGGGGGTGACACGTTTTTTTTTTTTTTTTTTTCCCTTTCGTTTCATCCCGAGGACATTATCCCGCAACATTAGAATCGATCAGGCTCGATGCCGCAGGACATGTCCGGCGGAGGGATGGACGGATGGATTGTGGTGCGCGAGGAGCAGACGCGGAGAGCAAAGAGAGAAGAAGAGTGTCGGGCTCCTGAAAACAGTGAGTAAATTCCTCCCATGTCTCGTGTTGGACCCTCTGGTCTCTCCCTCGCGTGTCTCTGGTGTCTCGCGCTGAAGGTGAAAATGTTGCGCCGCGTCTCAGACAAACTGTCTCCGGCTTTGCCCTTCACGTTCCGGCCGTTCGGATGCGAGACGCCGCTGCATGCCCCCCTTGTTTGTGCACGTATGTGCACAGCCCCGTGGGGTGCTCTCCACCTGTCTCGCGCTCTGGCTGGTGTAGGACGCAGCCGGCCGGTGGTTGCGCGAGGCTTTGACCCCTCTGTCATTGATGCGCGTGCACGCCGTGGTGGTTGGTCTTTTCAGCCGGACGCACGCACACACACACACACACACACACACACACACACACACACACACACACACGCACGCACACGCACGCACACACACACACACACACACACGCACGCATGTACGGGACCCGTGCGCCATCCCTCCTCGGTCCGTCTCCCTGTCACGCGGGAAGTCGGCACACAACTTGCACGCGGTGACGGACAGATGCGGACAGCTGTGATTCAGATGTGACATTTCGGAAAGCCCGCATACATGCCTCCCCGCGCGCCCCGCGCGCACCGCGATCTCACGGCACAGGCATGTGCATCCTGCACATTTCCCAACCGGTTGTTGCGCATATGTGCGTGATGCCCTCTCCAGCGGCTGCCTTGGTTGCGCCTAGGGGACTCACATCCCTCCTTCAACCCCCCCCCCTCCTCCCCCTCCTCCTCCTCAACCAAAACCTCCCTCTACCTCCCCTCCTCTCTTCTCCTCTCCCTTTCAGTATTATTAGCTGTAGGGCAACTATCAGATCCAGGATCAATCCTCTGTCTGTGTATGCGTGTGTGTGTGTGTGTGTGTGTGTGTGTGTGTGTGTGTGCGTGCGTGCGCATCAGCAGCTGGTGCACCAGCAAGCGGCAGAGCTCTGTGTGTGTGTGTGTGTGTGTGTGTGTGTGTGTGTGTGTGTGTGTGTGTGTGTGACGATCACTCCCCGGGACAGACAGGGGAAATTGGGATTCTGAGCTCCACCTCCACTTCCACCAAAACCCACATAAGCATAATCCCTCAAAGCATGATGGGAAAGAAAACCCACTACTCGCATTGATGATGCTGCAGTTTCGTGTGTGTGTGTGTGTGTGTGTGTGATATTCAACAGTTTGAGTTTAATTTCCAGTCGTGTGGTGTCTCTTCAGCCACCGGTTTGAGTGTTTTGTTGCCGAGGTACGGTTGCTGAGGTACGGTTGCTGAGGTACGGTTGCTGTGATGGAGAGCTGCCGGTTAGCGTGACATTCGCAGTAAAGACACAGAAGAAGAATTTTCTTGTTTATATTAAAGTACTTCAAATGCAGGGAGCAAGGCGTCGAGTGTGTGAGGACGGCCTCCTCCTCTGCTCTCTTCGCTCCCCTGAAAGCATCAAACTGAGTTACCACCTGCTCGGGTATCCGACGTCTCGCATTAACAACAAAGCATAAACTTAGCCGGCATATTTACGCTCTCCTCCTTTCGCTTCTCGTGTGACCAGAATCAGAAGCCGTGCAGTGACTCTATAAGAGCTCCGTCAAAGCTTACGGTAACCATGCCAACGATCTATCCTCCGTGTTGACTGACATTTCGGACATGTTTGTGTGACCTTGTGCCCCTCCATTAGTCGTAGTGGGGAAAAAAAAAGAATCATGTGGGCTGCACTGTTTTCCTTGCTTCCACCATTTTGAGGTCAGCAACTGCTGAGGTAGCGGATTTCTCAGGATGCTGTTTTCTGAGGCCACTGGACTCGACCCGGGCATTTTGTCTCTTGTGAGGTACTTCAGGATAAAGATGGTGGCTTCCCTGAAAAGGCTGCGAGGCCTATTCCATATTCACTCTCGCGTTTTCATTTTTTCGAGGCATCCACACAGCGTTTCTCTTAAGGGAGAGGTCGATAAGGTTGGCTTCTTTTCTTTTTTTTTTTTTTTTTTTTTTTTTAAATGTCAGGCCCCTTTAAATTGAAACAAGAGGATGAAGATGGTCGACCGGAGCTGCCGTCACGATCGCTGTGGCTTCGACTGTGATGGACAGAATGGTCTCACGGGGTTGATTCTTAATGAAAGCTCAAAGATGGTGTCGATCTGCCATCTCGTCCTTTTCAAAAACTACGGAGTCCGACCGCGGCTTGGTCAGCGGCCTCACTACTTCCCGTAGTTCACCTAACTTTACTTAAGTAACATTCCACCTGACTACGTTACGTAACGTGGTAAATACTTAACCAACATACTTTATTTCAACCCAAACATACAACCATTTCCCAAACCTAGGACATTTTGTTGCCTTAACTCGACCGAGCTGTTTCCTGTGAACGCGGGACTTTATTTTTTGCAGAGACAATGTTTGCAGGTCGAGAGCTGATATCGATTCGCGTTTGACGAGCAGGGCCACCGACCAACCGGCGAGCTGAGCCGGAGAACGGGTCGATCCAGCCGCTTGTGGCAGATGGAATACAACACGATGGAAATGTAGAAACATTTCGCCGCCGATCGCCCGAATTGACGTTCAAAGTTGTGTTAACCATGAACACGGTCTTTCTTTAGTCACAATCACACCGTATTGTCATGCACAGACGATGCAGAAGGTGGGAATTATAATTTGATTTCTTTGCCGTTGTATGTAAACTGGGTTTCAACCCGTCAATCGTCAACATTGCCGTTCTTGTCTCGCGGTGGATTTGCACCGAATGGTTGGCCGGTTGGTTTACTGCGCTGCGGCCCACCGGCACGCATCTCCCGGCACGTGTTTCCTTTTCCTTCCCTTGTAGCTCGTTACCGTCGTGTAACGCTCAGCGGAGAGACGTTTCTCACACTCTTGATTGAAGAGTTTCTTATAGACGGGTTGGAGCTCCGTGTAGACCCGGTGCTGGTTGGTTCCAGGTTGTTCGCTGCCCCACGTCAAGAAGAGTTTTCAATCCAATCAAAAGCCTTTCTCAACTTCCCCACGTTGTGCCGAGGGGCCACGTTTGTGTCTTGAACTGTGGGGGAGCAGCGCCATGTTGTTTTGGGGTACCGTCCCCAATGAAAGGCAGCCTGTACCCCTCGTGTTTGAGTACGAGTCCTGGGGGATGCTACTGAGTTATACTATAAGGACCGGACCTGTCATCATCTTCTACTTGTTCTGGGTTTTGAAACATGCGGTCAGACGTTAGCGCCTCCACACCGCGGGGACCTGCAGTACTCACGATACGCGTGTACGCACACAGTTGAACGTCTGCAATGAGGGCTTGCGGATCGCATTTCAAAGGCGCGCTCTTTTTGAGATTTCCCTCCCGATGAAGTGGTTTAGAATTCTTTGACTAAAAACTTCACAACCAGTCGGACTGCTCGCGTGTCCTCCCCGATCAAACTTTGTTTGAGGGATATTACGGTGTGACTGACGGCCGAAACTACAAAGAAAGGACCCAGGTGGTTCTCAACCGTAATCATCCTTCAAACTGCCACGAGGCCACTTAGACTTGTTACATGGGATGGAAACACCTGGATGTCCTACACAACTGCTGATATCTGTCTGTCCACCTGTGTAACAAAGGAGAAAAAGAGAGAGGCAAGCGAGGGCACGAGGGAAGGAAGGGAGGAAGGAGTCTTGACAGAAGACATAAAAGGAGAGGTGGCATCAAACCCTCCGCTTTGTGTGCCGATATCTCTCTGCGACCGACCACCTGGTCTGCTGTGTCTCTTTGTGTTTGAACACGACGGTAGAAGTTGTCATGTGTCATCACTTCCCACAATCCATCACAGCGCAGCGGTGGCGAGGCAGAGCGACAGGCAGACGACTCGAGGCTGCCGCTGCCCGTCTCGCTCTCTCTCTCTCCTCCCTGTCGTCAGCCTCCGTCGCTCGCCCTCCGTCCCTTTTGTCTCCGTCTCTTCGCCACAGTCACACACATTTAATTGTGACACTAAGCCGTCTGAATACTTCATCTCATTCACATAATCCCCGTGTGTTGTTGAAACGGACTCCCTCCTTCATGTGTGTGGGAGTGACATCACATCCATTGAAAGGCTGCACCGAGCTAAATGAGTTCAGCCATTTTGGGGGTTTTTTGGGAGTTTTTTTTTTTTCGGGAATCTGCTGGACTTTATTCTGCTTTCCTTTTGTTTATTGACTTTGTTTGAGCTTCCTCTCCTTTTGGACTCCCTCCAGCCTTTCCTCACTTCTTTCCTCACCTCCTTTATTTCTCTCCTCCTTTCTTCTGTATTTTGACTGCTCTGTCCTTTTGGCTTTTCCTCAATTTCTTCCTCTATTCCCCTTTTTTGGTTGTTTCTCTCCTTCAAACCTTCAAACCTTGTACCATTTGATCTTTCCTTTCTTCTGTCCTCCACTTGTTCCTCCTTTTCTTCCATGCCTCCATTCCCCTTTGGTCTCCCTCTACTTCCTGTTGTGACTTTTCCACCTTCCATTTCGTTCTTTATTCCTCTCTTCCTTTGAGTGTGCTCCAATCTGTTCTTTATTCATCTTCTTCCCAATATCTTTGAATAGCTTTTGGTCTCTGAATACTCTTACAAGCACACTTTCATCTTTCCTTACTTCCATCCTTCAGCTCTCCTGCACTTCCTGCACCCCTTTGCTTCTTTTTCCCTACATACCTTCTATTCTTCCTTACATTCCTTGGGCTCTTTCCTTCTATCCTCCACTACTTCCTTTTTTTGTCCCTCCCTTTCTTTATTTCCTGTTCACTGTCTTCCTTCTATTTCCTTTTGCTTTGCCCTTATGACTTTTCTTACCTATACTTCCTTTCTTCCTCTTGCTTACTTCCACTGTCTCCTCACTTCCATGTGTATTGTTTCTACCTTCCTCTCTCCACTGCTACCTTCCTTCCGCTTGTTCTTTTCCTTTCTTCTGTTTTCTTTCCTTCCCCTTTGATCCTCCCTGCCTCCTTCCCTTTATTGCTTAACTCATTTTTCCTCCATATCTCTCTGCCTGCCACCTTTCCTTTCTCTATTTCGTCCCCCACGCGCACTTTTATCCATGCCTCCTCCTCTTCCTCTTCCTCATTCCTCTGTTCCCTCCCTCTCACAGTCGGACCATTCATATCTCCTCTCCTCCTTATCGCCACGCTCCATCAGCCTCTGTGAATGGATGCCTGAGAACAAGGAGATGAATGGACTTGCATTCATCCCTAGGTGTGTTTCATCACGCCTGGACACGAATCTCTCTCTCTCTCTCTCTCTCTCTCTCTCTCTCTCTCTCTCTCCCCCCCCCCCTTCAGCGTATCTGATGCAGGACTCGGGCCAGTGTCAACAGTGTGGAGATGAAACTAAGTGAAACAGCGGCCTGCAGTGTCAGATCAGACGTGATTGGTGTCGGGGCGGACGAGGAAAGGGTGAGAGAGAAAGAAAGAGGGAAGGGAAGTAGGAACCAAAGAGGAGGGGAAAAAAAGACACGAAAGGAAGAAAAGGGAAAGGATAGAGCGAAGGAAAGAGGGAAGGATGAAACAGAAGGGGAGGGGGGGGGGGAGAACAGAAGGCACAAAAGGGATCAAGAAGGCAGGGAGGAGGACGAGTAAAGTAAGAAGGACACAAAAGATGTTGGAGGGAGAGAATGACGGAGAGATAAGATGTCAGAGGTCCGGATAGATGGCGGTGGAAAGGAGCCAGTGGCTCTGAACTGTGAGAGACAAGATGCCGCAGTGTCAAAGTTAATCGATGCACGCCGAGTTAACATATGCCATTTGGTGGAGACATTACAATGTCATCATCGGTGTGTGTGTGCGTTTTGAAGCAGGCGTGGACTCCGTGGGAGCAGCAGACGAATTAATAAAAAAAAAAAAATGGAAAAGACGAGAAGACACAATTACTCGTAAAACTGACATGAATGCTAACGACAGGCGGATTAAAAATAGATATTGATTGAGTTTGTTTTTTAATTGGACTTTGTTTAGACAAAGAGATTAATAACTGGAATGAAGCAGACTTGATCGATTTGTTAAAAGCCTGGATTGGATGACTGTGTTTCGAACTCTTTACCACTCCGTCTGTTATCGATCAGCATCACACGTTTGCTGGGAGGATTCATCCCACGTTGATTTGGTTACTTGGAAGTCAAAAAACATCAGGTCTGGTTGACAACTAGGGCCGGGCAATATGGAGGAAATCAAATATCTCAATATTTTTGACCAAACTGTTGTGAACAATATTGTAGGGTTGACCATTGGTGCTTTCACAAGATATTTACACGGTGAGAAATAAACAAAAACAACAAAATAAATCAATGTTGTGGATATAATGACTATATGGCTAAAGGCAAATAATAGAACAGCTCGAAAAGTTTGGTAAGGTCAGAAAACTACATAATTTTACTGTAATACAGCCTTTAAAACCAGAACACGATATCCAAAAATCTAAGGCCATATCTCGTCTCAGGTCAAAATAATGATATAACAGAGAAAAACACTGTGAGGAACTATCAATAAGGTTTGGTCTCTTCCTTTGTGTTTGGTTTGGTTTTCATTTCTCTTTGGATTGACAGACAATGAACTAACTATGTATCCATTACTTTTATCCACCTTTAAGTCAAGTTGAAGCATCAACCAATCATATGTTTTGTTTCATAAAAAAAAAGTGAAGAGCTTTTCACACTGAAGGCCACAACAGCTCCTCTGCGTTCTAAACACACGTTACTTCCAATGGCTTGTGCAAAGTATGGACCGACACGTTCTCACTCACAACTCATCACATGCTGACGCTCGGTCAGTGGTCCTAAGATTAATAACTTGAATCTCTACGTAACCCCACGTAAGCGGATGGTGTCTTTTCAAAATGAACGTCTGTCTTAGGCAACAGGCCTCCGTGCGGACGCCTCAGTGAAACGAACCGAACATCCTCCGTGATGTTTCTGCCGCCAGTAGGCAGCAAGTGCAGACCAGATTGTGCAGACACGTTGTGACCCGATGACGTGACACGGCGTGACGCCGCCATGGCGCCTCTTTCAACCCTTCTTGCTGCAGCCACGGAGAGCAGGGTCATCAGACACCGGTGGAACCAATCAGGGCGGAGCAGACAATCACGAAGGCGGGAAAACACACAAAAGCAGGAAGTAAAACAAGACATGACACATAAGGTGAGAATATCAAAGTAAAACAGGAAGTATGTTGTAAGCAAAGTCCCAGGACCAATGACGCAATTGTTAATATAATATATTTTTAATAACAACTTTAAAGAGAAACTCTGTTGTGTCCTATGCAGTCATTTGGGAAGTTATTAAAACAATAAACATACTTGAGATAAGCATCACATCAATTTGTGGGTTTATTTTCCTCCTGAACCCAAATATGTGAACCTATAAATATTTAGCTGAGCCGCTCCACAACTTTTCCACGTGCTGCTCGGCGGCTGCAGAAGAACCTCTGGTGCGACCCCCCCGGTGATCACCGAGTCAGCGATACCCAGGATCGTGCATTGGCCATTGCTTCACACGTTCATTGATACAACAGTGGTTTTATTTTGATGGGCCCAGCTGTTACAAGTGACAAACGGGCTCCTGTGAGAACACTGCTGCTTCTCTACTTAACATAAGGCATCATTCGCTGGTGATTTCTCGTCTGTGGCACATTTTAAAAAGGTAGACAGAGAGAGCGAAGGATAAGAAGAACGAGAAGTGGATGACGCGCAGCAACATTTCTAGGCCAGATATGAAAACCAGGACATTACATTTGCACGGTGCATAATGCGCCTCAACCAACACAAAAAATCTGCGTTTTTATTTACAAAAAAAACGGCAGGAAAGTAATGCTATTTCTGCATAATATCGAACGCGATTTAGTGCTGTTGCTTCCCAGCAAACATAAATTCAGCCGCTGCTATGTCAGCTGCCTCTTGACAGATATCACAACAGCAACACAGAATATGTTCCAGGAGAAGTGTCTGGTCTCAGTATGCAGGGTGGAGCTGCTCTTCATCTTTGGTTTTTCTTACTGTCTGGGTCAGGTGTCATGCTAATCCCTCACTTGGGATTTATCCAAGCAGCCACATCAGATATTTGAAGAAAAACGTGTCAGGGATCAGGTAAAGAGGTGCAGCAGCAGTGAGGAAAGGCAGCAGCTTGAGGGACATTGGAGAGGCAGCTAGAAAGGAGGAGGAGGAGGAGGAGGAGGAAGAAAAAGATGGAGGGAAAAATAAACTAAACAAAAGGACATTCAGCAGAACATTCTGGAATTGAAGTGATCTAACCACGGGCTCACCGGGCCGGCCTGTCGCTGTAAATCTACATCAGCGGATTAATGTGGCTCGAGCCCGCTGAGGAGGGAGGGAGGGAGGTGAGGGATTTGTTTCGGTGCACCTGTAACCCCACCTGGTGTAGCGCTCAGAGACAAGGGCGCCGGGGAATAACGTGGGGGCGAGAGGTGTGGGGGAAAAAAAAGATGAAGAGGAAAGAAAGAGACAAAGGATACTGAGATTAAGGGGCAATCTGCACCTATAGCGTTGCATCACCTGAGGATTGTTTATGGTCACTTCCTTTCTCTCTCTCTCTCTCCATCTCACATGTTTCCCTGCCCTTTGCTTGCTCTCTCCTCTCAAAGTTTCCATCCCTATCTCGCCTTCCTTCTTTCCTTTTCAGCCACCCAGTCAGCTCAGCCTCGGCGGCCTATTACCCCGCAGCCAGTGTACATATTTGACTTTGTGGGCTATTAGCCCTCGGCCTGCCTGAATACCCCTCTCTTCTAAAATCTGAGCTGAACATTGTTAGAGGAGCTTTGGAGAGGGAGGCAATATCCGATATACGCTGTCGAGAAAACGCCTGTGTGACTCTTCCCACTGTCAGAGGCTCAGGGCTCAGTTTAGACAAGATCCTCGCTTCACGTCGCCTCTCAAGGTTGCAGTGACTACGATGCAGTGAATGCAATGTAGTCAATTAGGCCGGGGTTCGAATCCCTGCACAGGCCCGGTGGGGGAAGCAGAATGAGTAATGCTTTCTCCTCCCTTAAAGACCAGTGCCGAGGTGAAGGCACGCTAGAACTTAGCCCCCAGCTGCTCAGTGGCCGGAGGTAGACGACTGGTTGTACTCGGCCAAAATGAGTGCACTTGAGTCGCGGTGGAAATGAGCGCATGCGGCTGAACCTCTACATAACTATTTGTTATGCAGCGCTAGATCATGCGATGCCAGATCTGAGGAGAAAATGAATGCAGTTTATGTCTAAAAGGCTTTTCAAAGTAAGACCCGTGTGTGTTTTTGTCCCTCTAATGGCACTTGGAGCATTGATTTCTGTATCCATTTTCAAGTCAAAGCAGTAATTTTGCCAGTGGCAAGCTATACGTTTGTGTAATTTGTGTCACTGCCAGTAAGAGTCATCTCTTTCTCTGGACACTGAAGAAGCAAAATAAGAAGCTCCCAGAATTAGCTTTTTACAAGCTGATCAATAAGCACAGCTTATTGAATGGTCATATAATTAAAAACATATATTTTTATACAACAGCCCAGAGTAATGAAACACTGAGCGGCACACACATCACTGCAGTGGCTGTGGGGAACACACATTACAATACTGTCTTTCTGTTTGGCAGAATCACTGATTTGACTTGTAAAACAGAAATTGACGGGCCGTGTGCTATTAGATAGACAAATTAAACAAAGGTTAAAATGTCCATCCTGTGCTGTATGTAGATAGAGGCAGAGACAAATATGTGAAAACTCCATTAGCAGAAATTGCTTTGGAGCCTTTACTCTATATGCGGGTCAAGCTAAAGTCATATTCGATAATGATGTATGGGAATTATTCAAAACAGCACTTTCTTTTTTACTCAACATAAATAATGAGCTGAAAGAAGTTACAATTATTGTCTTTCCTTGGTTTGCACTTGTAAGCTAATGCAGCTCAGGAATGAGCAGCAGAAGGAAATCTCTGCAGAGGTCATCTCCCCAGGTATGCTGATGACACCCAATTGTACGTTTGTGCAGAGCCAGATGAGATGGAGTTGTTCACAGCCTGTGGTTCGGAATTAATTGCTCAAAAACAATGACAAGACATAAACACTTTTGTTTAGCCTGGAGGCCAAAAGAAATGCACCACCCAAGGAATTGGGTTCTGTAGTTTCCTAAAACAAATCGGACGTGACAAGGTTTTATGTTCTCCTCGACTTTGTTTCAGAATCAGTGACCAAAACAGCATTCTTCCATCTCAGAAAAATAAGTGAGCATGCTTAGAAATACTAATTCATGCTCTTACCGCAGGCATCTTGCTCCCGTTTTCTTTCAGAAGATATTGGTGAGAAGAATGCAGATTGCATATGAAGCTCTAAATGGTTTAGAAGCAGCCTACACCCTTAACGTTCACTCAGAAGCTCCACAGCTTGTCTTCAAGAAGGTCAGCCGCGGCCATACAAGCGCTTGACATGTGATTTATTTCTGTGAACAATTTTAAATAGGTATGAAAGATACCAAATCCAATACCTGGTCTTTGGATATTGGTCGATGACGAGTACCGATCCAATACCAGTGTTTGATTATTAAACTGTATGCCTCGTTGTGTGGAAGTGACTGGGATCATTACAACAGGCTTGACTTAAACATTGCTTTCGTTAACAAAATGTAACAAAAAATACATAGATATGAATATACAGAATTGTTTTGTATTATGAAAATAAGAAATAGTACAACAGCAACTTTGTCAGTGTAAACCTTTTACAAGAAACAGTTACATCTCAAGCATTAATGCAGGTAAATAACATCTCTTAAGTGGTATGTGTTAGTTAATTACAGGTACAGCCATTTCATGATACTACCAAATGATTGAACTCCCTGTTTATAGTGTCAATTGCAATGATGGGTGGCCTGGGGTTTGAATATATAATGAGGCATGTTGATGGGTGTTGAGTGACTTTTTAAGTCGAGCTCATCGGATAGATGGAATGACACATCCCGGTAGAGTAGAGTGATATACCATATGCTTTGGTTTTCTTTGAGAGTGGTTGAATTATTTGTTCCAGAGGGCATTATTGCATTAAAGTTGTGGTGATATATTCTGTGATGAGCTGCTTAAATACCCAGACAGCCTGATAATGATAGATAATCATGCCATTCTGCCACATGCAAACAATAACTCACGGTAAAATCAGCGGAATAAAAAGTCCCCCTCTCTGCCACGCGGCCGGCTTGTGGCATTTGTGTCGGCAGAAGTGAAAAATTGCTTGACATTTACAATACATAAACAGCTCTTGTGCAACAGTGAACATAAACACACGGAAGAACAACGGTACAACATTGGCGTTCGCGTCATGTATGTTCGAGACGTTCGATGCAGCTGTGGAGCAAACTTTTAATCACTTCTGTGGGGGAAGAAAAGAACGTTCCTTTTGACACTGTTGGCTGTAACTGTAATTTAATTTCACCTAACCTCTCCCTCCGCGGCTCCAGAGCCTTTACACCAAGGCACTTCCTGCAGATGCCCCCTCTATGCCCACAGTGCAGCAGGCTAATGGAATGATAAACACCATCTCGTTAGTTCTACATAAATCCTTTCTAATTCGCTCATTTTACCCACTTTAGTACCCTTTGTTCACTCAAAGCGGAGACAAAAATGGTGAATTGCAATCAATCAGCTGTGTACAACTGATCATTATATCCAGGTCTTTTATGCTCTGTGTGCTCTCTCACGCTGCATGGAACATGGATATTCAAGGTTAACTTTTGTTATCTTTCCCTGCAGCTGATGTGGCCCTTGCTGAATTTGTATAAGTGACACCTTGTAAAATTTGTGAATTATAAGATTATTTATTTATATTTATTTATTTTTTTGGATTAATGTCGTCTCTATGCTCAAACCTAAAAACGATGTTGGTGTCACATTCGCTGCTTGTACTGCTTGATAGAGGTATTAAAGTCATCTGCTTAAAGCCGTTGTTTACGCAGAAATGATTTGCATGTTGGTGTTCAGTGTGTTTCCTTAAAGGCAGCAGGCAGTAGTCTTGAGGAAGCGGTCGTTGGCCGTTAAGCTGGGGTGCCAGTCAGAGGCCTAGTTCAACAAAATATAACCAATGCCGTTAAGTTCTCTGCTCAGTCTTGGTTTCTACGAATACTCTGCAGAATTGCAGTTTGCAAAGTTTTGGCCAGAGTGATACCTCATGTTAGAGTTGCAGCTTTGTAATAGACAACAGAATTATTATCTCCAGATAGAGGAGGAGGGCGCAATGAGATAAGATAACTAAAAGAGTTCCAGTCAAACCTCAAACATCATAGAATAATGGTATTTGTGTTTGTTTCATGTGTTAATGAAAGAAATCTGTCTGCGGGTGGAAAACCATGTGCTTTGCCAAAACAGGTTTTAATATCCAATCAAAGACTACCTATTGATTATGACTCCCTTAAATAGAGTGGTCACCTGGTCCCCTTGGCTGAGGGGAACCTTTAATAAAAACCTCCGGACCGTTGGCTCACAGCGGCACGAGGCCGGCCACACCTGGAGACTGGTGGTCAGGTGACTGAGTCAGGTGATGGGCTGAGGCGGAAAACTCGACAGCGAGTGGGCAGGTGTGGAATGACGGGTCTTCAAAACTGCAATTATGCGAGTAATATATGCCACAGAACTTTAACTACATGTCTGAACAGATCCTTTCACGGTTTGAAAACAATGGTGACGTACGTAGGTCAGTGTGCGCGGAGTGCAGTAGCATTAATCACCAAAGATCACGAATGTAACCCAAACAAACTAAGCAAATATTAAGTGGCTGGATATAAAATAAATTATTTGTTGGAGAAATCTAGGAGCTAACGTTGCAGCAATTTAAATTTAAAGAAATCACCAGCAGTCACTCGATGCTTCCAACAACTTTATCTGTTGTCCTGCACAGAACGTCAAACACCACATAGACTCAGAGGTTTGACTTCATTGAGTTTTGAATTGGACGCTATGCAAACAAAAGCATTTTTGATCAATCTCGAGCAAGTCCACACGTTTGATTGCCTTAAAAGCTTTCAATAAATCTAAAATACATATTCATCTGTGTTTATTGTCGACGCAAAACATTGACGTAAGTTACTGCGAACAACTGCGGACGCATTCGGCTGAAAGTCACCAGTTAACACCAACAAACCGGTTTCTTCTGAAACAGTCGCGGTCCTCGGGGAACTCTAGGACTTCACACCAAACATTTTGACGTCAACATTTATTTTAAGCTCGCTAATTTGTCTGGATGGCATTGGTCGCTGCCGTTGCCAAAATGTGCAAGTTGGCTGTAAATGGGGTTTTCCAGTTATTGAAGCTATTGTTCTTCGATCCTGTGGAGGGCAGAAACACGACCAGAGGCAGCTGCCAAAAAAAAAAAAAACTTAAGAAAAGGAAGAAGTCAGATAAAAAAAAATAAATACAGAAAATATACTGGGAACGTGAAAAAAAAAGACACTCAAGAACAAGAAAGACAAAAGATGGTACATTAGTCACCATGACGTGAAAACATTTTGCAGCAGGAAATGCTAAAAGATATATCAAAGCTATTGTGTCTGATGTTCCGTCTCCTCATAAGTCTTTCTCTTCCAGTGTTTGTTTTCAAGGTTCCTGAGAGGACAGCTCCTATTTTCTAATCTCAGATAAAAATGACCTTCTGAGTTTGCGTGCATTCCCGACGTGTGCTGCGTGCTGATCAGAGAGGATCCAGTGAGATTATCTGGTGCTGGAGGTAAATAATTCACATGTTCTCGGACCGGTAGAGTAGTTTAGTGACTGCAGAGCAGCTGTATTGCATAGAGGAAAATAGTGCTGTAAAATAATGCAACAATTATGTGATGCTTCATTGACCTCTGCAGAGATTATTGTGTATAATTTAATAAGAAACTACATTTTGCTGAACCAAACTGGGAAGAAAAGGGGAAAACGTTATTCATAAAATAATTTATACTTATTTCTTGGTATCGAGACGCTTCGATAACTTCAAAAGAAGTAAAAATTGTCCTGTAAAATATGTAGATGTTTTTACAAATTAACCTTCATGCATTTTAAGTCTAAAGTATTTTTGTTATTTTTATTTTATTTTAGTCTGGACATTTTTTTTATATATTTTGTTGCCAAACCAACTGCATTCTCTCTCTATATATTTGTACATATTTTATTAATGTAGGTGTGGTTATTGCAATGCGAAAAGGTTGCGGATAAATATTCTATTCCCTTCATCAATCTGCTTAAACAAACACAGACGCCCAGAAAAAAACCTTAACCCTGCCTAAATGAAGATGAGCAAAAACATCTACACGCAGTTGTGTGGTTGTTAAAATGAAATAATATGACATTTGCATTCCAGGTCTGGGTATCATATCGTGTGTTCCAAACGTTTTTTTTTTTTTACCAAATGTGTTTTTTAGCTGGCGCTCTATTTCTCTGAGACTTGTTTTTCAAAGCTACACATCTGCCTCTGTTACTGCTTCCCCTCTCTTGCTCTTTATTCCCCCTTTCTTCTGACAGCGAGATGCACTGAATGACAACAACAGACGGCATGAAGGAGATCTCTGTCCCAAAATCACCCACGGCAAATCTCCTCCTTATTCTGCCTTTACCTGTCTCCCTGCCTTCTAACTTTGTGTCTCCCTCTTTGTACTTGCCTGAGTCTGTCATCCTCTTTTAGCTTTTTTTTCCCCTCTGTCAGTCTTTCAGTTTTTATTGATCCGCGGGAGGGTTTCGCTGAGCTTGCATGCTTTTCTTTTTCAGCAAACGCACTGTTTTTTTGCATTCACACAGCTGCACATATTCTTGGGGGCTTTTTTGGTTTTGGCGAGCGTAGTTAAGTGTCGTAAGAATGTGGCAGCCATAGTGGAAGTTACTTGTTCTGGAGGCAACGTTGTCAAGCAGCTAACGTTGTCAAGCAGCTAACGTTGTCAACCAGCTAACGTTGTCAAGCAGCTAACGTTGTCAAGCAGCTAGCACGGCGGTTTCAACCGAATTGAAGAGACGTTCATATCCAATAGAAAGAGATTTTTGTCGAGGGAACCAGTGCGATGCTATTGTTCGGGTTAGCCAATATTTTGGTAACTAAAGTTTGGTAAATAAAAGTAGCTCCCAGGTTAGTTTCCTGTCACTGTCCTTGTTTCTGAAAGGTAACATTAACTCTCTGCACAACTGCAGATTGAAGGTACCTTTTTGAGTTATAACGCGTTTCCTTCCCTTCTTCTGTAATTCAGAGGGAAACATTCGACTTATTATTACTCCACAGTTTTCTTACGGCTGGTCGTTTGCAGTTTATTTCTAATTGTTCCAGGTTTGAATAAAATAAAATCATGAATGGTTTGGCTTATGATACGATGTAGGCTACGATTGTGACGTCGTGTGACATCACCGCCTTCAGTAAAAAAAACACTCAACCTTTGGTTTCACACGGGACGCGAACCCTGGACCCCCGAGTTAAAGTCAAAGTGTGTTTCACGTCTGATTTCAGATTCAATGCAAAGAAAATATGGGTTTGGTTGTTGGGCCTATTTGTATTTGTGTTCAACATCAGCATACCAGGTTGGGTTTGAAGCTTCTCCAACTTAGTCTGGACATTATTTTCTATATTTTGTTGTCTCACCAACTCTATTCTATTTGTATCAGGTGATGATATTCCCTTCACCTCCCTTCATCGATCTGCCAAAAGGAAACACGGATGCACAGCAAGATTGCCCAGTTAAATTCTAGTTGTTCTAGGTTTGAATATAATATAATCACAAGCTCATGAAATATGATGCATTGCTGTACCTAAAACCTTTTAAACAGTCTCAGGCAGCTGCTCCAGCTGGACTGGCTACAGCATTAAAACACAGCCTAGGGTTGAAAACCTAAATAATGTAACACTGTTTGATATTATTCACTATGAATACTTTGAAAGTAGGCTGGTTTTTTTTCCCTTCATATTTTGGATTGTGAGATGATTAACTTTTAATGAAAATGCAATGTAGCTGGATGGATGCATACTGGTAGCACACGCAGGGAATTTAAATCAGTTTGTGGACACATTGTTGATACAAAGTAGAGGAGATGAAGCCATAAAAGGCCAGTAACGTCACCTGGCAGCTCGGCCATCATCAGTGCTGATCCGTCTGGCATCGTGTAGAGGTACGGGAAGGGGTGGTGAGCGAGCAACGTGCCAGAGCTGAAGCTAGTTGGCTCCAGTGTTTGAAGAAGAATGGCAGTTTTAGGTCCGCTGATCCTGCGAGTGAACCAGGAGGGAGATGTGATTTGAATTTTAAGTACGGGGAAAGCAATAAACGCATGAAATTTGTATGATCTCCTATGGAAGTCCCTGCATGAAGCTACTTGATATCCCCCTCTCCTCATCCTCTTCTTCGACCCCCACTCTTCACACTCACACACAGTCGATTTACAGTAGCTGTTACATCCTCTCACAATAGCGCCGCCCTTCCTCTCCCGATCCGCCGTTGATCCTCTTGTAGTCCTACGATCTCACCGTGACTCCTCGGCAGAAGTTTGGATCGCCCTGATTTGGCAGATTTCATTTGGACTGAATTCACTGAAGATTTGTAGAGCTACAGGAGCAACAGGTTGTTGTTTATTACTGGGTAAATTAGGTCTATGTCTTGACTGTTGCTTCGGACACTAATTAGACCAAGTAGAGAGTTTTGTTTTTGATCTTGGTGTAATTCTGCCTCACCGGATCGATTCATGCTAAAGGTGTGCGGTATAAACTCGTGATGTGTGTTTGACAGAGTATGGACGTCCTTGGAAATTGTTCTTACTTTTTCCAGTTATTCCTGTGTAGTCGGTCTCTTTTCATTTCATACCACATAATAACATTTTATTGTTCGGCAAAAGAAACAAAACAATAATTCAATAACTCTGAAGGCTACATGTGGGGACTTTTTCTTGAACCTGATGCATTTTTTTTCTTTCCTGCCTTTCCTTGTCACGCTCGCAGCAGTGAATCGATTTCACCTAGACGGATAAGGCTATTATTTTTCTATATTTTTGTCATTCTCGATAAATCCCATGAAAAGTCAAAACCAAGAAATTAAGTAATTATATGTGTGCATCAGAGTATGATGTATCTTCTTTCTCCGTGCCACAGAGCTCCATTGTTGTATCAAAAACACATCACTGAACCACACGGCTCCTTCATTAACATGAACATGAAGATTGCAGTTTATTTTCTTCTCCCATATATAGCTGCCATAATACTCACTATAGCACCAAATGTGGATTATTCCGCTGATGAAAATAGTCCCCGACAAATGCAGCATTTCTTCCTATTTGAGTGACGTTTGGAAAAAATGAAACTACATCTTTTTGACCTCTTTTTTAGACATTTATCTTCAGGGGGAACCAATGGGCTTGGGGCTGAGAGCCACAGTCAGGGTAGCAAAGCCAGAAAGTATTGGAAGACATACTAAAATCAATTCCAAATTGGGAATTGAGTCTTTCCATGGGATTTACTGACAATAAGAAACATGTAGAATCATTTTAGAAATGCAATGCACAAAAGGTCATCGCCCCCTAGCTACACTTCAGCCAAACCTTTGACCTACTTACAAATATTACAATGCTGTTGACTTATATATAATTCTTTCTTGAAAATCCTCAGTTTAAAAAAGATTAGGGGCTCTTGTTTTAACAAAATGTCTGTCCCAGCAACAGCCAACCTTTTATTTAAGATGCGTTCCATATCACATACTTTTCATTCTTATTTTCAGGCCACACTGCAACTGCCCTTACAAAGTACGTGCTGTTGCATACGGTATGAATTCAATTGGGACATACCACTTCCTCATGACATTGCACCTTGAACTTTGACCCTGTTGCTCATTAATTCACTGCTCAGAGGATTGTGGGTTTCGAACAGGCAGAGAAGCATGCTGGCTTGCATACTGACTGGATGCATTAGGACACCCTGGTATTTTTGGCATACTGCATTTGACATATGTATCGGGATATAATAAATCTTTTTTTGGTGTACTAGACAGTATGTTAATATGGGAACGCACAGTTAGTCTCTGTAAAAGAGCCCAGTACGTTCAGACCATCTGTGCCCCTTAGTGTCAACAATCAATAAAGGATGTATGCTTCAGAATTGTCCGCTGAAGAAAAAGGAATTCCTTATTTTGTCTCTGTTTCAGTGTTCCTCACCTTTTCCAATCGACTAAACTCCAACCTCTTGTTTTCTGAACCCATTTCTACTCTGTGCAGTCCAAGCATGGCCGTACCTCTCTATCAACTCTTTCTTTCACCTCTAAATGAGGAAACAACTCCTCATCTTTCCCCTCTTCCTGAAATCCTCCTCTTTCAGCTGTTTCATAATATCATCAAATCTTTTCCTCCATCCCTCCCGCCCTACATCTCCTCCCACCCCTGAGACGCGGGCTCATTTTTACAACATTCTCAAGCATTCAAACCACTTTCGAAAAGTCCTCGATTTTACTCAAACCTTTCAGCGGCGCATAAATAGAAGCATTACTTCTTTGACAATCAATACATCCCTGAAACCCGTCTTCATCGTGAATTCATTGATCAAACAACGTCTGGAAAGTACCAAAGCAGGAGGCTCCCTGTGGCCGCCAAAGGTAATTTGCACACAAATGGAAAAACAATTCAAACTTCAGTGTCTTGAGACTCACTGTAACTATACAACAAGGGACGAGGACTTTTTGAGGGCACTGGAGGTCAAAACTGCTCCAGATACGTTCTGCATAGCCCAATCTGTTAGAACTGCAACACATTCATGTCCCTGAAGAAATCCAGTTTCTCTTTTTTTTTTTTCAGTAATGGAAACATACTTCATCTAGCGGACATACTGTTTGACCCTGGAAGAACCCTGCACCAGGTACTGTTGGTAGCGCACTTTAAAATTACTCAAATACATGAGTTTTAACAAGAAGGGAACATCTTTTGTATGCGTTGACCTCTCGGAGACATAGTTTCTACGTGTTCTAAAATAAATATTGCAACTCTCTTGATAAAACCAGTTCCTTCTGTCTGTAAAAATACCATCAAAGAGAATAGCCTCATAAATGTCGTATGATCTGCCTTATTTGAAAAAAGTTGTCACATGTGGAACTGCATGCGCATAGTTAAATATAGAGTGAAATTAGGTTAATTATTTCCCTTGACGATAGTAGTTTGACCCTTTTCACACCTCTTACTACTTCGCCCTGAACGTTCAGCCATATAGCACCTTCTTCCCCATCAGTAGATAAACAGCTGAAAGTTTCAGAAAAAAGAAAACAGTAAGTGGCCCTTGAACTGCTCTTGAGCTGTCAAAGGGTCCGTCTCAACTATTGAGCAAACTCTGCTCATAAAGAATGTGTGATACAATTTAAAGCTAAAAACAGATAGAAAGTGCATCCTTGAGTTTTGTCAAACTATCCAGGCAAATGTCTTTTTAACTTTAGCGTATTTTTTTTCCGGCATCGTGTGAAACCTTGTTTCCAGATTTAATGAATGACAAACAGAAAGAGTAAACAACCTGCCAGGGAGGATGTTCCCGCTGCTCTCTGAGACGAGACGGCAGACAACGAGTACAACAGCGACTCGTCCAAGTCAGCCTCAAATGTCGGCCGAGTTCGGCGGCGTCCAGCTGCAAGGTCACGCTAAGAGACGACGCCGCTTGATTGCCGGAGACAGAGTAATTTGCTTGGCTGCTTGTCCTCGCATCCTTCCCAGACCTCTACTTTAACATTCCAAGTGAGTGAGGGGAGGAAAAAAAAAAAAGAAAAGAAGGCCTTCTTAAGTCTCGTTGATGTATGAATCTGTATAAGTGCAGAAAAACCATTTGCTCTCATTTTGATGCAGCAGGGGTGCTCCAGTTTCTGCTCCACATCCTCCCTTGTTTTGTTCCCAGTTGTGGTTCCAGCGTAGGTTTCAGTGCTAAAAGTCTTTTAATGTTTCGTCATAATGAAAACATTAGTTTCGACCTACTTTTGCTTGAGGGGGACATTAGGCTTAATTATACTGTTAATTCAATGTGCTGTGCAGCAGTGGCGGGAAACCCTCTTTATATATACAGCTGTTCAATGAGTAGAGAGGAAAGCCATTATTCGTGAAGAATTTTGTGTTTGAATATGTTCAAGCTTTGCTACTGCTCGGCTAACGGTGAGTGGGCTCGAACTCACGGACTAGTTGCTCAGGTTTAAATGAAACGGTGCGTCTTATAACCGAGGCAACGCGCACGCAGGTTTCATCCATTTTGTCGAAAAAGTTGCATTCGTGGGATTTTAATCAACGGCGTGTCTCCGAGCAGAACGCTGCCAAAATGTGTTTGACGACAATTACACCGTCTGCAGAGCGAACATGCTCTTCTACAGCAACTCCCTGCTCCTCCACGTTCACGTCTCCTGTTGAGCAAACAGCAGCTCCACACGAGCGGCTGAGGGTTTACTGCATTGCTCAAGGGTACATCAGCTCAGCAGTAGCTGACTGAAAAGCGCTACTCGTGCATTTTCTCTGCTCTGAGTTAAAAAGCCCTAAAAAAAAACAAAAAAAACCCCAGTTGTTTTTCTCTAATTGTATGGTGATACAATCCTTGTTCTGCGTGAACATGATGTTTTCTGCCAGATTGTTTCACATGAGAGATTTCTGTTTGTGTTTTGTATGTGCTGTTTTTATGGGTTGAATTGGGCTGCCACATATCTTTACCTACCAATTACAGTTAAACAGTTTAAGAAGCGCCAATGTGATTTTGAACAAAGGATCATAACTTTAAAGATGTGTTAAGCGGAACTTTTTCGCAATTCTTTGAACTTGCTTGGTATTGTAGCATTGTGGATATTATTTCGTTGCTTTCAGGCAGATACCGCCTCTCCATATTTTGTCCTTTTTATACTTATATTACATCCGAGTGACCAATGCTATTGGGCACCCTTTACGTCAGGGTTTTAACCAAAGAAAGACTGAATCCTATAACTCCATAGGATCCTCAAACTGTTGGAAAATCCTCGTAGCTCCACCCTGCCTCCTCCTTGAATGAAGTGCATAGGTCGGCTTGAAAAAGGTGAAGGTGGCTGGCAGTTGCAACTGTGAGCTGGACCTCGCTACTACGACTAAGTGCAGGGAGAGAGGGGCAGCTCTGATGTTAACATTGTGATTATAGTTGGACGTGTTAGCTGGCTGCTAGCCTGGTTTGATGGCGATGTGACCCTCTGCTGCTGAGCGGCTGACGGACAAAACACGACATCCTTGACATTCTCTGGTCAAAGACCTCGTAACTTGAGCTTGATTTCGGTAGAATATTAATAATATCGTGACACATGCAAGTATCCGAACATATAAAAAGACACAATACGAACAAGCCCCACAACATTGACTGATAACCTTTAAGTAAATGGAGCCACATTAGCGTTCATTTGGGGATATGTATCCGGACAATGCAAGTCCAGCAGTCCAACTTTTATCTCTGGTTTGGTCTCCTCCAACTCCTGAAGGAGATGCTGAACGCTCCACTACGACACTAAAAAGGCTGAGGTGGAGCTCAGTGTCTGGTAAAAGCCATTTGACCCATTATTTCCAAATGGAAATATTGATGAGTGCAGCTGTAACTTACAGTTTTGCTTAATTAGGCAAAAAGATACAACATACGTAAAGTTTCCAACCAAGTTTTGTGGTGCTTCAACAGCAGAGCAGAGCCACTATTTTTTTTTTATATTACAGCAACATTCACCAATGCTGCGTACTAATCAAGCAATTTAACAGATAGTGCACCAGCTTCCACTCTTCAAATTGCTCCTGCCTGAATTTTTCAGGCATGAACTGAGTGCTTACTTTCATTTCACGGTGCGGTTCACGCCCAGAGGAAGCGCAGTTTGCATTTTGTTTATGGGCACAATAAAACAAAAATAGTTATGATGCTGTAACTCGTAATGCCTCTTCTTTATGTGGCCTAATTTGCCTCAGACCTCTCCATAGATTTGTTTTTGGAGACTATTGCTGCTCTGAGATGATAATTGTTATTTGGCCATGTTCCTCTGGCTCTGACCTTTACACAGTCCTTCCAACTGGACGCTTGTAATGCTGGTGATGTAAGAGGAGAACCCTCCACTGAAACACTCTGAACAAGAACGTGCAAGCCGGATGCCTGACGTGAAAAGTTAAAGCTGTGCAAGCCTTTGAAGACTAGCTCAGAAGACTTTGGAGGCGTTCCCCCGAATTCCGTTGCTGTTTGGTCACCTCTTTCTTTAAGCGAGCAGAAAAGCTTTCAAATCCCAAACCTTTGTTTTCTTATTTTTCTGTAATTGCCTCGGCCCGTTCACACAAGTCCTCACTTGTATTATCTCTTTATGCATGTCAAGCACGAGTCATCCCGGATTCCGTTTGGTTTCCAAATTAGTGTCGAGGTGCAAATCAATGAACGCCTGTATTGCAGGAAAGCAACTTCTGTTCAGGGGGAGATCACCGGGGCATTAAACAAGTGTTATTGAAAATGACTGGGCCGGTATTCAAGAAAAGACAATTTGCGCTCCTTTTCTCAGTTGCTTACTCCACAGTATTTAAGGTGTAAGGAGACCAATAACCATTCGATAATTGTTTTGGGATTATTTATCCACCTTGTTGTTGCTGCTGATGAGGTTCAGGGCTTTTGGACTTCAATCGAAAGATGCAATATTGGTGGTCCGTGACTCTACTCCAGCTAGTACTTTGATATCCAGTTTCTTTAATTTAACAAGTTCCAGCGCACCAGTGTTTCCCAAATATGAATAATACAGCATATATGTTCTTCAAAAAACATATTTTTAAGGAAGCCCATGTTAAAAGTCCTCATTTCCTTCAATGCATTCAAATATTCCTGATTAGTCATCCTGCACTCAGGCATGTAAACACACATATTATCCGGCTGACCTCTCCTCTAATATAGAACCAGCTTTGATCTTGTTAGCCTGTTAATGGGGCGATATCATAGGTTAGAGTTGTTTTTAGATGTCAAATGCAAAAAATATCTGTATTCGTTTCTCCTCCACCTCCTGATCTACCATGCAGATGAGGCAGGTGTGGGTGGAGGGTGGTGCAGAGCTCCAGGCGCGGCGATTCCTTCGCCCACTCCAGACCGATCATCTCAGCAAACAATACAAACATCCCAGTGAAAGTGTGTCATCCAGTTTTATTGTCCATTCAAAATGGACATTGCAGTCTAAACTTCATTTTTTTTTTTTTTTTTTTTATAAATATGACCAAATGAGAGACGCTTTTCAAACTGCAGCAGCGACTGGACAGAAGACAGAGTGCAGGGAAAGTTTAGCAGCCGACTTCAAACCCCCTGGACCCCGTCCCCTCCCCGCCCCCCTCCCGCCCCCCCTCCATGGCGCCTGTGTAATATCAAAGCTCTTGACAGTCTTGGCTCTTGTTCAGACAGACCTTTTAAAGTTCAGTGATACACGTTGCCTGCTTTGGTTTCAGAGTGCTTTATGCCTCCGTGCCTGAGAGAGCAGCACGTACGTACGTTCCTACGCCCCGGTTCCATTCTCGGGAATTTCTTCAGATTTGCCACAAACGTTCACTTGGACTCAAAGATGAGCTGCTTAGATGTTGGTGTTCAAAGGTCAAGGTCACTGTCACCTCACAAAACACATGTTTTCTCCATAACTCATGAATTAATATATTAATTTCACACCAATGTCTAATAGGATAAAATGATGAAGTGATGAAAGTTTGGACACTTCGCAGTAGCATACAAACATGAGGCAGTAATTCTCCCTCGTTTTTGACAAAGCACTAATTGTGTATTCATGTGCCGTTGTGAAGCAGCACCTGAACGCCTCTCCATGTCAGACAATCCGGCCCGGTTTCACCAAACGGCGTATGAATAGCGAGCCGATATTAGTCATTTTGCATGTTATGGCAATACTTTTTTTTGCTTTTCTCATGTCATTTCTAGCCGCTTCAATAGACATTCAGAGCAAGTGCTCTGGAAGACAGTTGACGTAGTTTAAAGAGCGAGAAAGTCAGTGTAGGAGGGAAGATGGGGCGGGTCAAACAAACACCAGACTTTCACACAGGAAACCAGTGTCCGTGTCCCATGTGAAACCAATAATCAACCATTATGTTGACTAATTAGCTTAACCTAACCTAATTTATAAAGCAAGCGTCCTTATTTCAACTCAAACCACAATCTGCTCCTGAACACAATCAAGTAGTTTTGCTCGAATTCACAACGTTAACTGCGACCGGGCGTCCGTAAGTGACGAGTTGGGAATGAGAACAGAGTTAAATTATACGTGAAAAGTTGAAATTGTGACATAACAACAACATTTTACTCTCAAATGATAACTGACTTTTTGCTTCAACACCCGTATATATGTTTTTACTTCCAGCAGCTCTGAGAAAAAGTACATTTCAGGTGCACTTATATGCATCATTAGTGGTCTGAGTTTTAGTGCGAGTTCTCTCTCAAACAGCATGAGGGGAGGTGACTTTGCTTTTATTTCATTGTTTGGTTTGTTTAGGTTCACGCGGGCTGATATCAATCAAAGCCGTGCCAGTAAACAAAAGTCACATTCAATCTGTTGTGTACTGGACACAGTTTGGTGAACTGTCAACCTTCCAGGTTAGGCGGCAGAGTGGGAAGTCAAAACAAATCCAGAAGTTTTCTGTTCTCAGCCTGGATCTTTAGTCCAGGCTGGAGTTTGATCTTATTTTTCTTTGAAGCCTCAGCAAAACAAATAAAATGAGTATCTGTCTGTACTGAGGGAAATTGATTTGAATCGATGGATTGATTCCTGGATATGCAAGAATACAAGAAAAAGCTCGTTGAAGTGAAAACACGTATTTCCAACACAGATGGAAAAAAAAATCTCTAAAACTAAAATCAAATCAGTGTTGATCAACATCTAAAATATACACCCCAATGAATTCGACCAGATGTGTTTGTTGCTCTCCTGAAATAAATAAAAATGTGGGAAAAAGGCTATTCCCGAGCTGTATGTCCAAACCTTTTGACAGAAGTATTTCTATGCTCATAAAGTATAATGTGCGTGATAGTACACACAGCAGGCAGGAGTGGAGGTGGATCGGTCAAACCAACACAGGACTTTCATCCAGGAGGCAGCTGTTCACTTCCTGTGCAAAGACTTTTAGTCACGTGAATCGGTACTAACGAGTGATTCTAGATATTAGTGGGAGTCGCTTATAGTGGGAGTCGCTCATAGTGGGAGTCGCTCATAGTGCGAGTCGCTCATAGTGCGAGTCGCTCATAGTGGAGCGCTCATAGTACGAGTCATAGTACGAGTCGCTATAGTGGGAGTCGCTTATAGTAGTCGCTGTATGCGAGTCGCTATAGTGCGAGCCTATAGTACGAGTCGCTTATAGTGGGAGTCGCTTATAGGAGTCGCTTATAGTGGGAGTCGCTATAGTGCGAGTCGCTTATAGTACGAGCGCTTATAGTGCGAGTCGCTTATAGTGGGAGTCGCTCATAGTGGGAGTCGCTCATAGTGCGAGTCGCTCATAGTGCGAGTCGTCATAGTGCGAGTCGCTCATAGTGCGAGTCGCTTATAGTGAGTCGCTTATAGTGCGAGTCGCTCATAGTACGAGTCGCTCATAGTGCGAGTCGCTAGTGCGAAGTCGCTCATGGTGCGAGTCGCTCATAGTGCGAGTCGCTTATAGTACGAGTCGCTTATAGTGGGAGTTCGCTATAGTGCGAGTCGCTTATAGTGGGAGTCGCTTATGGTGCGAGTCGCTCATAGTACGAGTCGATTGTAGTGCGAGTCGCTCATAGTGCGAGTCGCTCATAGTGGGAGTCGCTTATAGTGGGAGTCGCTTATAGTGGGAGTCGCTCATAGTGGGAGTCGCTCATAGTACGAGTCGCTTATAGTGGGAGTCGCTTATAGTGGGAGTCGCTCATAGTACGAGTCGCTCATAGTGGGAGTCGCTTATAGTGGGAGTCGCTTATAGTGCGAGTCGCTTATAGTGGGAGTCGCTTATAGTGGGAGTCGCTCATAGTGGGAGTCGCTCATAGTGGGAGTCGCTCATAGTGGGAGTCGCTGGTCACGTGACTCGTTGTCTCGTTTGTCTCATGTGTCGTTGGTCAGCACCCCCGTGTTCCTGACCCTAACTGAGTGGTTTTGTTGCCTGAATCTAACTTCCTGCGAAGACAGAAGTTTAAAAGGACACTACGCATGTACCGAGTGGAGACTGACCCTGACACGTCCTAAAGTGGCTCTAGAAGGGTTACCTAGAGCATCCCAGTTTGAAGCTTAGTGTTTGGCGTGTCAGGGTCAGAGCGTGCTGATGTTTAGGTGGCTTTTCTTTGGTGCCACGTTGAGCTTTAATGATCATGTTCTCACCAGACTGGACCAAACCGAACCCAGCAGCCTCTCCGGGATCGACACATGCTCAGTGCGAAGGCCTCCCGGAGAGGAGCCACATACATGGCGTACTGTGCATCATAACTGCTGTTGCTGTTTCAAATAGTGACACTAATAAAACAGAGCGCAGTAGCCTCTGTTAAGAAGATTATCACATCTCCCTGTAATGCTGCTGCTGCTATCTCCATTCAATTACCGGCCGGAGAAATTGATTCTTCACTCGGCTCAGCAGGGCCTCCACTATATTACCAAACCTGCACCCAGCCCATGTGTCAGGCCGCATATAGGGCCGCCTATCTTTCTCAATATCAGTCCAATCAGCTGAGCTGCCTTTGCCAGTCTCAGTCAGCATCGAGCGGCGTGTCCCAGCCTCAGATTAACTCTGCAAATGCATTGAAGTACCCCGAGCTGTTTTTCTGTGTCGTCTTATACTCTCCGTGTCCTTTGACAGGCTCGTAAATAATGCAGGACTTTGCGATGATAACCGGCTCGGAGGCAAAGCACGCGCGCACACAAAAATCACACACACTTTTTTTTTTTTTTTTATGTATATATCTCTCTCTCTCCGTGTGTCTTTTTTTTTTAATGCTTCTGGAGTTTTGGTTCATTTCATTAAATTGACCCTCTGAAACTTCCTCGCTGCCTGGGTCATCGACACCGACGCAGGTGTGCCAGGTTTTCTTCTGCGGTCCTTTAGGGAAAGCTGTTCCTGGGATCACACGTCCAGACAATGATACCTCGCAGCTTTACAGTAGGACTCCGTGTCCATGAATTAATAATGGCTGTTTTCTTGCTTTTACTTTCTCGTGGAGTCAATCTGGCCGCCTGACACGGCGTGCACACAGGCCTCCGTCCTCACCAGGTACAAATAACCTTGCCGCTTATTGATTTTTGCTCTCCTCTTCTAAGTCTTGTGCAAACACCATGGATTGGAGCTCTTTGCAGCGGGCGGTTAGATGGATTATGCTGAGACAGGAAGGGGTGCTCCAGTTATGAAAGTTTGATATCTGCTGTGGTTCCTGCGGTGTAAAGGCGGCTCATACCAGGGGGTTTTAATGTCATGATATTGACTGTGTAATGTTATTAAAATGGAAAACAAAGTCTCTTCTATATTGCTTTGTCACAATGTAGTGAAAGTCCAAAATGAGAAGGAAGCTCTGGCCCAAAGTGAGAATTAAAGCTGATACATCCATGTGAAATAAAACAAGGGGGACGAAAAAAAAACAAAAAAAATCAGAGCAGTGCTCATTTATTCTCGGCATTTTTTAAAACTATAATCAAATATGCAGGTGTGATTGCCACTGTGGCTTCCGAACAGCAAGAGATAATGACTCCTTTTTTACAGTAGAAATCACTAACAATGTGCTGCAAAGCAGGAAAATGTGTTGCAAACAGCAGCTTTGTGTTCTGTAAGACGTTACATGCTTTTGCAAAATAAATGTGTGTGTATTAAAATCAGTTCAAAATGGGCAATTATTTTATGAAGAGGAAATTCAAATCTTACCCCGATGATTGCTTGTTTGTTGTTGGTAATACCGTAACGAATGCTCTGTATTTACACAGGAAACAGAAGAGGGCTCCTTTTCAGCTCTGGGGCCATGAAACACAATTAGCAGCCTTTTCTGTATCCACGGTTACAATATTGTTACCCTAGTAGTTCTGTAAGTGCATTCTCAAACAAGGTCAGCGTTTCCCTCTCACAGCAGTTCGTAGCCAGCAACACGAGTACTTTTCTTTCCGTTCGTAACATGCATACGGTCCTTTCAAAATAAACTCCTGTCTTCCCTGGGAACCACTTGGTCGGGTTTAGAGAAAGATCCTCGTTTGTGGACTACGGAAGAGCCGTTACTAAAGTATTATGAGCCGTTACTGAAGTATTATGAGCCGTTACTAAAGTATTATGAGCCGTTACTAAAGTATTATGAGCCGTTACTGAAGTATTATGAGCCGTTACTGAAGTATTATGAGCCGTTACTAAAGTATTATGAGCCGTTACTAAAGTAATATGAGCCGTTACTGAAGTATTATGAGCCGTTACTAAAGTATTATGAGCCGTTACTAAAGTATTATGAGCCGTTACTAAAGTATTATGAGCCGTTACTACTAAAGTATTATGAGCCGTTACTAAAGTACTACGTTGTAGTGGACTCCTCTTGGACACGAGGACGTCATTCAGCAAGACTAGTGGTGTTGCTGGGGTATTGCGATGATGGCTTGCGATAAGAGTGGTCCCTTTTAAGAGCACTACCGTAACCATGGTGACGCAACGCCGCGTTGGGGATGAAGATGAAGGGATGTCAGTGTTTTGTATGTCATGTTGGTGAGGGGTTGAATCAACGGCAACAGAGGTGTGCAGCCAAGAAGAGGAACTTGTTGCCTGATTTAATCCCTGCGCTCCTACAATGTGACAAATAAACCAACGTTGACGTCTCGTCTCTGGGACGTCCTGGTTGAAAGGCCCGTGTTCGTTGGACCCATCCACCTCCCCTCCCTCCTGCCCTGCTTGTGCTTCAGCGTTCTTCATACTTCCTCTTTCGTGATCACGTGGATAACATACAAAATTATTCCGTGGGATATCTAGGAATTATGTTTAGCTACGACTGCTGGATGAGAACCGCCTGCCCAGGTTCAGATCTGCTTCACCACCTCGGGTAGAAGCCTTCTCTTCCCTGGTGGGGCTCCGCCTCTCGACCTCCGTCATGGCCACGCACCACCGAGCGCGCTCCCCAGGCAGGAACCCCCCCACCCCCCCAACCTGTAAGGGATGCACCTGTGAATGCTGCAACACAGGAGGTCACACATTCCAGCGTCGTTCTCTATGGGGGGGGGGGGGAGTGACCAATCGGGCGCCATGCAACCCGAAATCCGCGGTGGTGACGAGCTGCTCGAAGCTGCGACTCCAGTCGGAGCCCGTGTGAGTTAGAGCCTGTGGATACATGTAGATGTGTGATAGTCTAAACATGCTCCCCTGTAACACCATCACAGCCCGGTGGTGTCGGCGAAATGAGACTTGGCTTCTGATCCGTCAGGTTTCCAGAAGGACAGACGGACCGGGAGGGAAAAAAGAGATTTTGCTTTCTGATGTGATCCAACATTTCGTGCTGGAAAAGGAGACAAAACACTTTTGAGGTTTTAATGAACAATGTTGGCTAGTTTGCTGGTTGGACAAATGAGCACATCTGGACACAAAGTCAAACGTCCACTAACCCTCGGGACGGACGCCAGCTGAAACACACCGAGTCTGAACAAACCGCACATTAACAAGGTTCCCGCCGAGATCAGAATCTTTAAACATCACACGCTTTATGATTTTTATTCGCTACCCGTCAACACCAACTGTCCCAGACCGGACCGGGCTCGGTCCGATCGCCCGTCACACCCAGATCACGTTTTGTCATCGTCGAACTTGATTCGTATTCAAAACACATTCAATCAAGTTCTTCCTCTTGTTTTGAAACACTGAGACCTTCAGGACTCATTAACATACACAATTAACTTGATAAGATGGAGATTCCTGCCGCCTTGTTTTTTATTACTTTCCCCTTCTGACTTGATTATTGGAACCGAACGAGCAGAGGATGGATGGCTAAGTGTCGTAGCGGCTGGTAAATTCAATATATTTACCAGCAGAGCACAGCTGCAGCATTCTGCAGCCTGTGAGCTGAGGGGGATCGAGGCTGTGCTCCACTTGTTTGTGTGCAAATGCAACATCCTCCAAATGAGTGCATTTAGCTCGGCTTTACTTACAGTTTGTGCCCGTGTGAACAAATTAAAAACTTTCCCTCACCACAGGTGGACAGATGGGTCACATATGGAATGAACATTAAGTGATGGGTACAGCAGGTGTTATTTACTCAAGCGAACACAAAACACATTGTGAGAGTAGGCCTTGATCCCCCCCCACACACACACACACACACACACACACACACACACACACACACACACAATCCCCTTTGGCACATTTTCTCACCTTTACCATCTGGATCAGCTGCGTTGGGGAGGCAGCCGTCTGCCAACATGGCGGTTGGACAATCTTTAAGGATGTGGTTGATGTGGTTTTTGCCGCCTCCCCCCGGGGACGCGTGAGGCTTTAACCTCTCAGTCGGCGGCGGCTGTTCGGACAGCGAGTGCATCCGGCGCCACAGCTGCTCAAAAGGCTCACGTACGGTATTTACTGCGAGGAATTGTCTCGTGCCTCGCTGAGAATCTGAGTCGGCTTCTTTTCGACCCCGTTTTAAAACTTCACCGTCCGGTTTCCATCACGAGCTCGATATATATGAAGACGTAAAAAAAAAAAGAAAAAAAAAGAAACTCTGCGGCAGTAAACTAGAAGGTCTATTACTTTTTAGTGTTAAGTATGAAAACGTATTAAAGAAAGAGGTTCTCACATTTGATGAAAACAATAGTAATAGGTTTTTGCTTTAAATCTGAGCCCCTCTTTAGGATGATGCAACGGGTGAACACCTAGCTTTGAGTTCATAGTTTTTTCCGAATACCTTGCGTTTCATTTCATAAATAAGAACATGGTTTTTTTTTTATTATTATAGAAGCAAAACATGTTTCCTCTAAGAAAGCATTTGAATGTAACAAGAATGTGTTTGAACTCTCATTTATACCATCGGCTGTACACAAGAAGTGGATGTAGTTAACGTAACCCATTGGTTTGTGGACTGTGGTTTTGAAGCCTTGAGTTTCACCATAATGGATTTTTGCAACCGGTGAACGGAAGTGATCGTTTTTGGACTGAGGAGGAGCGACGCTGTATACGTCTCTGGTAGCGACCTGTCAATCACCTTGTAGCCCCGCCCCTAAAGCATCCCCTGCTTTATGGTCTAAACCATAAAGACTATAAACTATAAACTCATGTTTACAATGTTTACTAAGGGAATAAATCAAGAGAGAAGTCGAGTCATTCTCTATAGACTTCTATACAACCAGAGGAGTCGCCCCCTGGTGGTCAGGAGAGAGAATGCAGGAGGTTGCCGCCTGATTTATACCAAACATGTGGCTTCCTGATTCACATTTATACCTGGCTCTCCATGTTTGTACTATTAACACGTGTTGTTCTTTATCAATAATCAAGAAAAGTGACATCATGATACTTTAAACCTTTAGTAAAACAACTGTAAAAATGGCATTGATAACTACTTTTAGATCAGTTTTATTGGAGGGACGCAACATTACAGCAGTTGAACGTTTTGCTTTAGCTGATCCTCAGTGGTCGACCCTCTGATGTAGATGTGTACTCCAGGGTCTTTCAGTACACCGTGACATCACTCTTGGGTGTGGTTACAGAACACAGCCACGTCCATCGGCGGACCCCATTTTGTTTGGTGGTTTTAATGCCTTGCTTAAAGGTTATCTGTACAGGGCAGACCGGAGGACACATTCACATTCATAATCTTGCTTGAGTGAAAAGAGTTGCTTCTTGGTTTTGTTTGCCGAGCGTCATCGAGGGATTCGACCCGACCACTGTTCCCGTCGCATGGCCCTCGTGCCCTCGCGTCCCCGTGGAACAACCGAAGCCTGCAGATAACCACCGACTGCTCCTTCTCAAACAATCAGCCCCACGTCGCTCGTCTGCGCCGGAGATTGTCGGCGTATGGCGTCTAACGCTCTCGTTCTCTGACACGTGCGAACACGAGAGGGCTGGAGAGCGGCGAGCAGATGGCTCCCCTCTTCTGTTCGAACACTGCACTTTAATCTTGGGCCGTAAATTGCTTATCGGAGCCACAGTTTGAACATTTGGCTAAAAGCACTGATCGTAAATACTCCTCCTCCTCCCGCTCCCCAGATGTAAACGGCCCCTTTTCTGTGGCGCACTTTGGCGTTTATCAGTGGCGGCATGTCGACGGCGCTCGATGGCGCTCAGATGAGTCTAAAAAAAAAAAAAAAACACTTTCTGTTGGCAGATGCTTGCGTTTGACTCGACCTTCTGCAAAGCGCAGCCGTCTCATCACTCTTCCCCCCGCCGCTTCCCGGATCAACTGCCTGTTTCCTCAGACATGAAGAAGAGTTGAGTTTTTTTTTCTTCTTTTTTTTCTTTTTACTGTGGCAAGCCCGGCTTTTTCTTTCTCCCCCTCCACCGAGTGCCAGGTGGTTTATTGGCTTCCTGTTTCTTTGACTGGCAGCCTTGAGGGCAAATCTGACAGCAGGACGAGGAATAGTGGTGAATGATGAATCAGTCTGTTTCGTAAAAATCTTTTTTTTTTGAACCCGGAATGACGGACGAGCTGGCTAAAAAGACCGGCTGCAGCAACGTAGAGGACACGAGGAGGCAGCCGGAGACGGGGCCGACCGTATCGCAGAAACCAAAATAGCGAAGCTGCTGTTTTTCCCCTCAGGATTGTTTCTGTTTTTCCTCTTTGCTCGGTCTCTCCATCACTCTCACCTCCTTCCAATTCCTTACTTAGCTTCCTTCCTGTCCTCTCCTCCTTGTTTTCCTTCGCTCTACATTACAGGTACTTCGCAAAAAAACGCAGAGGAAGGTTGGGTTGATTGGTCCCAGTTCAAGTGGATCAGATATTTGCTCATCAGGAGACCAATAGCCATTTTACTGACTCACCAAGTAACAACTCTTTCCACTCGAGTCCTTTTTTTTCTCCACCACCCGTTTTTGTTTCAGCTCAATCACTTCCTGTCTTGATTTATTTCCACACTCTTTTCTTCCCTTCTTTACTCTCTCTTCATGCTTCATTTCCTTCATTCCTTCTTACTTTCCTCCCTCTCTCCTTCCTTTATTTCTTTCCTTTTCTCCCTCCCCTCTACTTGTGTAGATTCACTGACTCCTTACTTTCCTTTTCTTCCATTATGCTCCCCCTCTCCAGCCTCCTCCTTCCCTTTCCTTCCCTCCCTCTTCCCTCCTCCAGCTCCCCTTTATGTCCATCTTTCTTTCCTCCAATGACACCTATTCCATCCTTTAATGCACCACCCACTCGTTTCTCACCTCTCCTTCTAGTCATTTTTCATTTCTTCCATCCGCAACTATTGTCTCTCTCCATTTTTGCTTTCACTTTCCTTCCTCAACCGTGTACTTCCCCAAACCTTTCTTCCTTCTTCCAATCATTTCTTTCATCCTTGAATCCCAACACCACACCAGAAAACTTTTCTTTTCTTTCCTCCCCTCCTCCCTCCCTCCCTTCCTCCCTCCACTCTCTGCAGTAGATGACAGAGATTTACAAATTATTCCATCCTGTCAGTGTGTTTACAGCCCGGTCTGTATTGACCTGCCTCTTCCACTCAGCCCTCCTCGCTGCAGCAGAAACACGCCGGCCCTGCGCACGTCGCTTGGCCTCACCATCTTTAATACGAGCTCAGCAGCTATTTGCAATTCATACTTTTTTTTTTTTTTTTGTTTGTTGCCAAAACACGAACATGGCTATTTTTAAATCAAAGAGGAGCAGATATGAGCGGGCAGAGGCGACGATGCCGGCACGCCATGGTGCCATGTTTGCCTCGCTCAGATATGTATTCATTGTGATTCAACAGATGTTTAATCTGCCGCGGTGGAAGGAAGCGAGGTGATGACTGAGAGGAGTTTTATTGTAAATATGCCTGCGCTGCAGACCAATGGGCATTTTGTAGGCACAACATCATTACACTTCAGTATCTCCCTACTTGAGTGAATGCAAGCGGAAGGCTCTGAATCAGCATTGTAGATATTCCTATAGGGGAATCAAATTTACATTTCTGGAAGGGTTGGGTAACAATATTTATCCTGAAAGTGCCTGCCCTTTTCTAAACAGCTTCCAATGATGGCTTCTCAGATGTTTCTGTGGCACAAACCATCTGGCGGGTCAGCTTACATGTACGTCTCTGAAAAAAAAAATATTTCTTTTGGGAAACAGCCTAATTTTAACTCCTGTCACGCTAAATTAAAATATACTGGCTTAAGTGGACACCTGGTGCTTGCTGGAAGACAAGGTAATACATTTCATATCTTCCTTTTTGTTGTTTAATGTATACAAAATGCATATTGCGGCTCATACTGCTGTACAGTGAGTACTAATAAATAATTGTAATTGTGAAATAATTAAGTGTGATATCTGTAGTTACCGTTTAACGACTCCAGTAGAGTTCATCAGCACTCTGCCCTCCGGAGAAAGTGGACTGTCAAAGTAATTTAAAGCCCGAACGCAAACAAACAAACACACACACACACACACGCACACTCGCACACACACACACACACACACACACACACACACACACACACACACAGAGGGGCGGGTGCTCCTGCAATCTCGGCTCCCCTGAGGTTAAAGTTTAGCATCCTGAGCCGCATAAACACAAAGTCATTAGGAGAACACAGAGAGAAGCCTCTCTCTCTCTCTCTCTCTCTCTCTCTCTCTCTCTCTCTCTCGCTCACTCTCTGCCTCTGACCGTCCTTTTTATCCAATAAAATAAAGCAGCGTTGTATCTACTCACCTTGACTTTGCTCTCAACCCCATCCTCCCCCGCCTCACCCATCACCAGCACCGTCTCTTAAATTACAATTAAGGTAATGACCATTGAAAAAGGCACCTGTAAGGTCGGCGAAGAGCTTTTGTTAATTACTTTGAAGACGCTGCAGGAGACACGAGTGCTCCGAGCGTCTCATTAATCTCATCTCCCCCCCCCCTCCCCCCCCCCCCCCCGCCCCCCCGTGCTTTGCTGTAACAAACCCAGTTTTATATATATTTATATATGTGATTATCCAGGCGTTTGACCAGTGGAGTTTAAAAATGTGCCGGTGCAGAGGTCTGAATAAGTAAAAACACCGACGTGGGCGAGCACACTGTATTAATTAGGAGCATGTGTCATCTTTAAGAGAGGTGAGGAAGTCCAACTGTGGTGTTTTCATTTTGAATTGGTCATAATGTGACCAGTTGGGATGAGAACGTGTTGAATCAGTATGCTCTAAGCGAACTTACAATTAATCCATAAATAATAAATAATGACAATAATAAACTTTATTTCAATGGTGCGTTTCGAAAACCAGAGTTCCAAGTTTTAAAGAACATCATAAACAGAGAATACAATAGAAACAGGGTTTTTTTTTTAAGAGGCGGTCAAACAAAAACAGATATATAAAAGAAAAGAACAACATTACAAATACAGATATACAAATGCCAGACTCTACTGGGGAGTTTCTAAAAGCTTTTTAAACCAAAGCGCTGATCTGAAATTGAGGTGGAGTTTGTTACAGGATTGGATTTTCTGATCTTCGGGGTCTCGTAGAAGAATAAAAGGTGAAGAGTCCTGAAAGGTAAAGCCAGAGCATGCAGAGATTTAAAAAGTAATCAATAGAATCATAAATTGAATTCTGTAATGAAGGGGGAAGGCAGTGAAACTTGGCCAGGACTTTAGTGTCCCCTACGGGTGTTTGTGGGCACGTACAAAATGAATTACAGTAGTCTAGGTGGGAGGAAATGAGGGTCTGAGTGAGTTGTTCAACTCTGATTTGGGGGAACATAGGCTCGGCAGTATTTCTCATTAGTGGAGAGCGGGATCGGGCGAGACTCTCGCTGTGATGTTTGAAGCTGAAGCGCATTCAGAACACAGAGATATTAAAGAAAATGATTCTTGCTTATTTGAATCAATTTCATTCCTCGCGGAGCATCTTTTTTTGGAAACGTTGTCATCGTGTCAGGCATTCAGACGGCACATTCAAATGACGTTTGTCTCGCAGAGTCTTCCCATTACAAAGTGCATGAAATTATACTACAAAATTGAAAAACATCAGAGAAATCTATTTCCCTCAAATTGGTTAACAAAATATAAAACATTGTGTGACTTCAGTGCTGCATGTGACCACATTTCTGGTGTACTGACACGTCCTGGAGCACACTTCTACATCATGGTGACAAGTGAGATCACCAGGAGGTCAGCAGTAACAAGACTTTCAACAATCGGCAATGTATATTTTCCTTTTGACTTGTTTCTAATTTATCCATTTTTAGATTCGATTTTTGGTTCATATATTTGCGTTTGTACCAATGGTTACTACCCGTTAATCCAAACAAAGCATATTTGAACTGGAACTATTCATTGCACTGTAGCATGCATTTAATCTAACATGTGAAAAACTATTTATAGTAATCACAAACACAAGGCACCTGTTTTAGCAAAGCCAGCAGTTAGGCCAGTGTACGGCGGCCGAAACGCAAAAACCTCCTATCTGCACTTTGTATATTTTTTTTATTTTTTTTTATTTTTTTTTATTTTGTATTATGTATTGGATCCTTAACAAATAGCATTCTGCAAGTTTTTTTTTGTATTCTCCAAAAAGTGCATTTTTCAGACAGGAGATTTTGCTCTTTGCGCCATCGTGTAGCTCGTTGCCGCTGCTCGTTGCCGCTGCTCGTTGCCGCTGCTCGTTGCCGCTGCTCGTTGCCGCTGCTCGTTGCCGCTGCTCGTTGCTGGTCCCCCTGCAAGTTTCTTTCTTCAAACAATCCATTCTCGCTCCCAACTCGTGAAACACAGACATTTCGTCAAACCTTAAAACAAACAAACGCGGGGTCGTGTTTAGACCTGCGATGCCAAAAAGGCGCCGAAACCCAAGCGTCGGTCTTTGAGTCGGTCTTTGAGTCGGTCTTTGAGTCGGTCTTTGACTCGGTCTTTGAGTCGGTCTTTGACTCGGTCTTTGAGTCGGTCTTTGACTCGGTCTCTGAGTCGGTCTTTGACTCGGTCTTTGACTCGGTCTTTGAGTCGGTCTTTGAGTCGGTCTTTGAGTCGGTCTTTGAGTCGGGAGTGAAGATGTGTTCGTCGCGGTCGATATTCACTACGCTGTGTTTGTGTCGGTTTCTTTTTTGCATGCACATGTCCTCTTTGGAGGGCTGCAGACTTTTATGATTTGTGTATATGCGTGTTAGGAGTGTACACCCAACTCCATTTCTCAGATCAATTTAGCTCCAATCAGCCAGGCAGCCTGGTTGTCTGCAAACCAGCAAAATAAATAATTTCACCGGGCGACCCTCAGTGTCAGCCATGTATTTGGAGTCGGCCAATTACTTATCTGGATAGATGCCTACACGCTACTCTCTCGGTGGCTCCTCGGCACCATTTGCGGTTCCAAAATTGCTTTCATGCAGAGATGCCGAAAACACAAATAGGTGGATGCATATATTTCAAGAAAAATAGGAAAACCTGCGTTTCTTTCTAGGGGTGGGGGGAAAATCAGCTGTGAAATGAAATATGAATACGGAGGAAGCAGAGGTATTTAAGTCACAGGGTGAAACATGCCTGCTGGGATTTTCAGCCCATGAACCAATGATTGCCTGTCATCAAGATGAATTTAGGTGGCATTTAGGTTTAAATGGCTTAAAGCAGCCCTCTGCATTGCAGCTCTTGTTGATGGAGAGGATTAACAATCACTCGAGCTCATGAATGAATTAGAGGTATTGTCTTTTCATCTCTGAGTTCAGGCCTGCTTTCTGTTGTTTACGGCTCTCCGACTCCCCATCTTTCTCTCAGAGAGTCCAGCATCCGCGTTCGTCAGGTCATATAATATTTCAGTGAGAATAACCAAGACCACAAATATTTACTTTTTAATTTCTCAATGGAGACTTTTGCTGTGTATCCTTTTCTTGCAAGCAACAAATAAGCAGCTGCTGAGGAGTTTGTCATTTGTGCACGTTTATCCTAATTCCCGTCGCACACAGATATTTCCCGCAGCGATGCTTTGGCTTTAATAATGTTTAACAGCCCTACACATCGTGTCTTGTTATCCATCCTTCAAAGGGCAACATGCACACACAGGGATGTGGACGAGGCCGGGAGACGACCGTCTATACCTGCAGGAGCAGAAGAGAAACCAGGGCACAGCGGAAAGCTACTCTCAATTTCATCTCTACTGCAAATGAAATAAGTTATGAATAACAATCAGCTTGCAGCAAATCAAACTTTAGAGCTCTGTGTTCAAGCTTTTATGTTGTAAACAAAAAAAATATATATATATAAATAGAATACTTAGATTGCACAAGTAGGAATAGCAACTCTTATTAACACCAAAGTTTAAAAATAAAAAATAAAGAATATTTATATAATTGTGTGCTGGAATGCGTACAAATCGTCATCAGCATCATTAAAACTTATTAAAAAGTGAACAGATATTTGTAAAAATAAGTGTACATTCGTTCAGGTAGTTTAATGCCTAGTACCACGGGCATAATGTTAAATATTCACCACATATTTAATAATGAAAGCTCCTGTCGGCAACAGCAAATGAACTCATGTTTCATAATCAGTTGTGTTTACCGGGTCCTTCGGCTTCCTGTTTATTTAAGACAGTCGGAGTTAGTGGTTGGTCAAAGTATTCTGCTGATTACTGCAGACAGTTAGCTCAAGTTAATCACATAACATAAGAATTTCATAATAATAATGACTATATTATAATATTATTATAATTATTATAATAATAAGTGTTTTTTTTCAGATAAAATGTGGAGTCAGAATAATGAGCTGTAGTCTTAGATGGTGACTGATGTCCAAAACAACTTTCTCTTTGATCTATTCGTCCACTTTGGTTTCGCTTTGAATTTTAATGCGCCTGTTTTGGTGGCCGTTGCTTTTGAATATTTATTTTGAAGCTTTACATTTTTATGAGTATAGCTACGGCTTGCGTCCCGAAAATGAATTGAACCTTATTCATAAAAAAACAATAAAGCCCTCCGTGATAAACAGATACAGTTGAGTGAGAATGCAAATGATGGAACAAAGAAAGTTACTTCTTTTTTTTTTTCGGGGGAAAAACTAAGTCGACCACTTGCAATAAAACTACATAAGATCTTTTCTAAATGTTTTATTAAACAGCGTCCCTTCATGTCTCATTAACACCCACCAGCTCTGTTCTGTTTGACAACGTATAAGATAGACTCAGCATCAATTTCAGTAATTGACCAAAGTCGGGCTTGTTCCCGTCTTCATATAGCTGTCAACCCGCTCTCTGCCTTCATGTTTCATTGTTTCCCCTCCAGACTGCTTTTGATGTGTTCAGTGACAGACCAGTCAGATGGGAAAACAGGGCTTTGCGGGGAAATGAGAGCTACTGTTTTGAAACTGAGCCAGAAGTAAGAGAGAGACGGAGCGCTGAAGCTACATGTTCTCCTTGCCAAGCAGAATTTCAGTCATATGTTTGGTTGATTAGCATATTCACTGTCATTTATTTAGGAGAACCGCTTATGTTTTTTTATATTTGAAGCCAAATATTCATGTTCAAGCAGACCTTGATGTAATGGAAGTGCATTCATTGTAAGCCATGCCTTCCTTACGAACAGGACTGTGGTTCGGTGTGATAGTAGCCATCCTAGTAAAGTCCCCTGTCATTTCTCTTCTCTATGCATCAGGTACTTTCCATTTTTTCACTGCAGTGGCCACTGGAGCCCGTAATCTATCGGATATCTGACATAAAAACTGCATCTCAAATTGCTGTTTGCCGCAGCTTTTTGGTCTATTTTTAATTATTTTTTTTTTGAACTTGCAGAGCACCTGAACAGAATTGATTGAATTGATTGACTGTTTGTTTCTGAGAAACCTAAAAAGACAACTTAAGACGAACTTACTAAATTGCTTGATTGCATATGAGCTGCTGAAAGTATTCTACGAGGAACGACGAACGTGATAAGACGAGCTGCATTGACATTTCCTCGAGAAGAAATGTGTCTCAGGCTTATATGCAGCTGCAGAGCAGAGGAACTGAGGGCTTTGTGGTATTGAAATGTGAATTTTTTTGGGGGGGAGAGGGAGGGGAGGGTAAGCAAAGTTTCAGAGCAGCAGAGGTGATGTCCTAGGCATCAGAGAATTCTGTGTTAAAAGACGTGATAAGATCAGCTAGGAGCGAAAAGCATCTTGTGGCAACTAAACAAAAACTGCATGAATCAGCAAAACAACCGGGGGTCCGAGTGGATGGTAATGAGGAGGTGATATGTATTTTAACTGTCCTGCTCTGCTAAAAGCCTTTTTATGCCTTTGGGGCACAACGCTCTCGAACCCAGTCAGCACTTTGAATATAAGGGATATAAAAGGATGGGAGAGCCATGGGTTGGTTTGGATGAAAGACCCCGTGGTTGTAAAAATAGTGCTGAAGTGTCCAGCTCTGCTGCTTCTGTGTCTTTATTGGCACTTCGGCACAGCTGCCCCACTTAGAACAGAAACAGAAAAAAAGTAGTTCACACAATATGTTGTCCAACCTCGACTGAAGGCAGAAGAAGTGTTAATACCTGTTCCTAATTGCTAGTAGGAGGCGGTGAAAGAAAGCCTCCTTCTGGTTGCATCCCACTGATCTGATCGTTCTCCAAGACCTCTGTGTCTCTGTGTTGTGTTTGTAGTCTGGATGCAATGAACTTTGAAAAGCGGGCTGTCATCGGGCATACTACTCTAGACCAGTTTAATCTCATTCATCATGCGGTCGGTGACGACTTTGCTTCTGTGGCCCGTCTGACTTGTGGTGTTCCCCAAGGCTCCATACTCGGCCCCCTGTAGTTCTGTATATGCCGTTACATCTAACTAGAAAACAAGGAATCTCTTTCTGCGTGTGTGTGTGTGTGTGTGTGTGTGTGTGTGTGCGTGTGTGTGTGTGTGTGTGTGTGTGTGTGTGTGTCCTTTGCATATCTCAAGAACCATTCATCTGATCTACTTCACACTTGAAGGGTTTACTGCTGGCGTCCCAGGGACATACAGTGTTGAACTTGGTGCAATTTAAATTTGACACTCGTTAAAAATATATATAAAGTTTGAATGAATAAAAAAGGGCGTGTCTTCGCAGGCCGCGGCTCATTGACTAGTTCACGTTTGCTTCTGGATGTTGAATATACTAAAGTTACAACCAAACTATTCTTCATTTCCCTGGAGTCAACGAGCGATGAGCGGTTCTTGACAAAGCTGCAAGCAGCACTTCCACTATTATTCAGAAAATATGCTAATTAATATCCCTTTTTTGTCCGTCTGAAAATAAAATGCGAGCCGCCCGAAATCTTTCTGCAGCTCAATGAAAACATCTAAAATCGCCTTCATAGTCCATCCCAATTTTCTAAAAATATCTTGGCTCCCGGTCTACAAATGTCAAACAGCCAGAAACCTGGGTATAATATTTGACAGTGACCTTTCATTTGAAAAACAAGTTACAAAAGTTGATCAATCATGTTTTTATCAATTTAGGAGCATCTCACGAATCCGGTCTTTTCTCTCTCGGGCCCGATCTCGAGACGGTCATTGATACTTTAATACATTCTTTGTGAGATTATTTGAATTCACTGTATTCAGAGTAAAGCCAAAGAAATATCCGGCGCCGTGCGCTACTCATTAAAGTGCACAATATTACAATAAAATACAATAAAACATTGTTCTATTTAGCAGATGATTAATACAATCAGCCAAGGAGGAGGGAGACTGTACATTCTGTTTGTTGCATCAAACACAATTTGGATTTCACTACCATGCGCCCTCATGTGAAGAAGCTCTCGCAGGTAAAAAGAAGAATAAATGTAATTGAATAAAAAAAACAATCAAGTGCTTAGCATGAAAGACGTAACGAGGGAACCCGATCGCGTTCGTGCCACGCTCGGCCTTTTCGAGCTCGGTACCGACACACGAGAGGACGACTGAACAAAATCTGCTTGCTTTGCATAATTGGTCAGGGGAGAAATGTATCAGAAGCACACTTTGTCACAATCGATGGCAGATCCGTTCAACTCGGTCGCGTACGTGCTGTAAATGCAATGCGAGCGTTTATATGAAGCAGAGTGTGCGTCACGTTTTGAAGTGATGGAAGATGCACTTGAGACGAGGCTGCGTGTTAACGATGCTGTTTCGGGGTGAAAATAATAAATTCATGCAGCGAGACTAAAGTGGACTTTTCCATGATTTAGCAGCTTGGAAGAAGTCTTTCTCACCACATACCGTTTCGTGTTAATATTGCTGTCAAGCAAAAAAAAAAAAAATACACTCGCACATTTGCAGATTTCCGCATCAATATTGACTCGCATATACACGACTACAGAATCTAATGAGAAAAGATTCAGATCAGTGATTCCTCTCAGGGAGTTTTGACCCCCTGCAGGCGCTTGATGGTTTCGGGGGGGTCAAAAGATTATTTAATGATAGAAATTCAATTTCTAATACGCTCTCATAGCCTTTGTGAGAAGTCCCCGCTTCTGAAATAAAGAATATTTTCTGCCTCCCGGTTTTCTCTGGTAATAAATCAAGTGGCGTGGCCTGAAAATGGTCGTCTTCTTCTGTGGTCTTGTCACGGGGGGGGAGGAGGGGGGGGGGACCGAGCTTCATAGTGGTCTGTTTTCTTTTCCAAGTGGAGGAGTAACTTACGAGAGCAGCTGTTAAGGGGTTGGATGAATAATCACACTAATCACATGCATGCTCAGAGCGGGAATAACCAATAAGACACAGGGATTTACCGTAGGTCTACCTCATTGCCCCGTTAAGGACCTTCATTGAATCCACAATATGTGAATAGTTATCCTGCAAAACATTCTGAAAAGTTATTTCTATACGTGTGAAATAGTATTTGTTGTAGAAATTAGCAAAATGATTGAACAAAACCTCAAACTGAAACGCTTTCTTCTCTTAAAAAAAAAAAAAACGACCGAAGAGAGAGACTTTAAGAGAAGTACTTATTTACACTTTGATGGGTTTGGGTCCAGGAAAACAACGAGGAAGTGATGGTGTTGTAACTTCAGCTGGAGAATGAAAGACAGAAGAAGAATGGGCTGTGATTTCTGGAGAGGTTTGGAGCAGCAGCTGAATGTGAAAAGGGAGGGAGGTGCCGAGACGCTCAGAAAACGGGATGATTGGAAGGCCGATCAATATTCATGGCGCCGGGGTCAAAAGGGCCTCGAAACAGTTTCGGGAAGCCGCGCTTGAATGTTTTCACTCACAGATCCGAGGAGCGAGAAGAGAGCAGCCTCTGACCTCGTGGCGTAGACGTTCTCATGCTGATTGATCTCAAGCGGAAGTCAAAGAAGTCGGGGTTTTTTTTTTTTCATCCCGTCTCGCAGTCTGTGCATTGTGATTAGCCCGTGGGCACAGATCAGCGGCGTGCGGCGCGGCTCCGGCTGGCTCATTAGCTGCTTCTTTAGGACACTTTGGTGCAGGAAGCAATCAAACCCAGGAAGCGTTGAGTGATTGAAGCGACAGAAGCTGATGTGTTAATGATCGCAGCCGAAGGGGGAGATCTGTGAGCGAAGCTTCCCAGCGGTGTCAGGACACTGTGTCTCGTCGCTTGTGATGGAGGTAATCTAAGAACTGGCGTTACTTTGAATTTTTTTTTTTCTTCTATTTTTCTATTTTTACACTTTTACTTATACCTACAAGCTTTTCACTTCCAGCTGTTGGCATAATCGACTCGTTTGGTTGGAACTACGTCCACCTCGCGTCTGTGCCGTCTAACAAACGATGTGCATCACGTGTTCTTTCACAGTTACATACAGGGACTCTTAAAGGGACACGCTTATAATAAGAATATCATCATCATCATTATTTCTAGTTGCGTTGCAATCAGTATGGTCAACACCATTAATGCTTCTATTATCATTACTATTCTACTCTGCTCTCATTACATGAATCATTTCTGTCATGTGCATTGAATGTGTCATAACTCTGTAATGTTGTTCATTCTGTACACATGACATCTATCGTACTTCTGTCCATCCTGATAGAGGATCCTCCTCTGCTGCTCTCCTGAAGGTTACTTCCATTTCTCTCCCTGTTGAAAGGTTTTTTTTGGGGGGGGAGTTTTTCCTGAACCAATGAGAGGTCCCGGGACAGAGGATGTCGTATGTGCGCAGATTGTAAAGCCCTCTGAGGCAAATTTGTAATTTGTTATATTGAGCTATACAAAATAAATTGAATTGAAAAATTGAATTGAATTGAACATGCTGATATCTAGCAGCGTTTACCACATCGATGGCCGAAGAGCAAAACCTCCTATCTGAAAAATGCACTTTTTTGAGAATACAAAAAAAAAACTTGTTGTTTTCTTGCAGAATGCCATTTGTTAAGGATACTCAATACATAATACAAAATACAAAAATACCCCCCCCCCAAAAAAATATACAAATTGCAGACAGGAGGTTATTCGATCGGCCTACAGACCAACACTCACGTCCGATAGCTACAGAAATGACTCAATAAAACCAGAAGACAGATAAGGGACGTGGCTCGAGCTCATTAACGGCGACTCGTCTTATTAGTTTGAATTACAGCCTTATCGGTTTCTTAACATATTACTAAATAGATTTGATAATAATGAGAAGTATTAAAGAGACGCTTCAGTCCGCCACACCTCTCTTTGACTGGATTCTAATAAATACGTTTTAATTCGATTTTTTCGGAGGTTTCATTGGATGCAACGATTACTATTGTTTTATTCTTACATCGCCAATCTCTCGACGTAGCTACAGTGTCTTCATTCAAGTTAGAAATGCAAATAAATCAAAGCAGACGAAAGATTTCTCCTTCTGGCCCGAGGCTCAAATGGCTCGACGGAACCTCTTGAAAAGCTTTGATCTGTGTTTTTTTTCTCCAGTGAAATCTCAAATTATGTTCAGCAATTTATCTTAAACCGCATCGATAGAAGGGTAAAAGGGGGCAGGCGTGTCGATAGTCAAAGAACCGACTGCTGGGCTCAGGATTCTGGTCGTAAAACAACAAAACAAGCGCTTCCTCGCGGTGGTTAAAGCTGGCGATGTGCCCTTGAGCGAGGCATTAAACGTGTGTATGCTCCAGTGTTCGGTGACGGCAGTTTGTTCTCGAGATCTGCTTCCTGTCAACGTTCGAGGATAAATGAAGGTTCAGAAAAAGTGCGTGATGGGTCAGAAACGTCATTATGTGCCTTATTGAAACCAGAGGAAGACTTCTTTAACGGCATGAAATTTCCATTTGCGGTGGAGACGCGGGACGGCGAATGTCCGTGAAAAGCAGTTTGCTGTGACGAAATTGAATTCCATCTGTCAGTGTGTGTGTGTGTGTGTGTGTGTGTGTGTGTGTGTAAGGAAGAGTGTGTTTTAAACAGTATGAGAGGCTCGATGTTTAAATCACTATGTGACCTTCCATGTGTGATATTATGTGTGATGGTGTGTCTGGGGGAGGGGCCGGTTTTGGAGTTTATTATTAAGGAGGAGGGCGTGGAGGAGGCTGTTGGCGTTTGGGGGTCAAGGAACTGGATGATGGATTATGGGATGTTTTCCTCTTTCCACCAGCCAGCTCACAACAGTGACGGCTGTCATTCTCTGCCCTATTATAGGCTGTGTGAGTGTGCACGCTACTGTGCACTGTGTGTTATTACAGCATCATATATATTTGATAGTGTGTGTGCGTGTGTGTGTGTGTGTGTGTGTGTGTGTGTGTGTGTGTGTGTGTGTGTGTGTTTCCACACTAAAGAGTAAAAAGCACTCATCATTGTAGCTTGAGGGTCTGTCAAACAGCGGCTCTGTGATGAGTCCACATTGAACTGCCTTATTAAATACTAAAGAGTTCTTTAATGAACACAATCAGAAATTAAATCTTAAACACTCCATATCTTGATTTGACTGGTTTACAAACCAGAGACAACGTTACATTCACGTAAACTATAGCGTAACAAGTTTGTGTCTTCTTTTTTATTATGGCAGCTGCCCTGTTAGCAGCAGTTGTTTTTTGATCTGAAGTACGATCACATTTTTAATACGAACAATTGCGTGAATACCAGCGGCGCCACCGATGCAGCTGCACAGGGTCCGGCAACTCTCAGGGGCCCCTGAGAGTTGCCGGGCCCCTGGAGGACGACACGCTTTTCTTGCGTTTTTAAGTGTTGCGGCTGAACCGTCTTGCTCATAAACCGTTTCACGGAGTCTTCTGGGGAACTAATAACTAAATATACCACCTTCCTGCCTCGTGCACACCGCATAGGGTTTCTGTCCGTGGTGCTGATCAGATGCGTGTGTGTGTGTGTGTGTGTGTGTGTGTGTGTGTGTGTGTGTGTGTGCGTGTGTGCGTGCGCGCTTTGGCTGCTGTCCGTGGTGCTGAGCAGAGGCTGGTGTGTGTGTGTGTGTGTGTGTGTGTGTGTGTGTGTGTGTGTGTGTGTGTGTGCGTGCTTTGGCTGCTGTCCGTGGTGCTGATCAAAGCCTGGTTTGCATGGCGACTTGCTTTGCAATTGTCTGGATTCGCTGTGTGTGTGTGTGCGTGCACACGCGTGTGCTTATGTTTTGGGGGGGTGTGGGCCCGATAAAAAAAAAATTGCACCAGAACCAATCAACAATGTTACACTGCCGAATATGAACAAAAGAAATGTAATACTTATTTTTTTTTCATCACTACCAGAAGACTGACTGTATTGTTTGCCTTTAATGAAACGTACCCTTGTTCAGGTGGTGACATTATGAGTAGCATTAACGTATATTTTGAAAGGTTGTCGTTAATAATTTAACAAGTAGGAGAGGAGTGCCTCATAACAGCTGAGACGAAAGAGCCTCGCGGGTGTGAGTATTATTTTGAGAGCGCTTTGCAGTTTTATCCAAAATATGGCTACCCCTCGGCCAATCACAAGTCAGTATTCTCTGTTACCGTGGCATTAACATAACACCGATTTGTCACACTCTTGGCCTTTCGCGGTCTTTACTCGTATCTGGATGTTCATGTTTCAGTAGACATGCATTTGTATGTGCATGTGCACACATTTTTTACATCTTCACACCGGGAACCATGTCTGAGTGAATGCACGCATTTCTCTCTGTGTGTGCGTGTGTGCGTGTGTGTGTGTGTGTGTGTGTGTGTGTGTGTGTGTGTGAGACAGGGCAGACAGCTCCTATTGCTCTTTTGGAAGAGAGCGGAGCGTCTGCCAGCGCGTCGACAGGCTCACGAAGAGAAATACCGGGTATAATCACAGCGTCTGGGTGCCTCGGCGTCATGCGTCTGTCGGTCCGTCTCTCTGACCGCCTGCGGTCGGGCAGCAGGCGGAAGGCGGCAGCTTTAGGATGGCCGGATCCTGACTTTTTTCTTTTCTTTTTCGTGCCATCCTTCAACTATCTTTATCAACTGTCCTCGGGGCAGGAAATTGAAACATGCATCTGGGTTCTTTTTTTTTTTTTTTTTTCGTGAACAGCAAGAGCGTGACACATATTACGCATTACGTGCGTCTGTGTGCGTGTGCATGCGTGTGTGTGTGTGTGTGTGTGTGTGTGTGTGTGTGTGTGTGTTTGTCCATCCATGAAACCATTTGACAGCTGTTTGTGGAACATACACCCGGATGCCTGCGAGCACGTGTCGTCTGTGTCTGTGTGTGTGTGTGTGTGTGTGTGTGTGTGTGTGTGTGTGTGTGTGTGTGTGTGTGTGTGTGTGCGGGGCTCTAACGGTGTAGCGCTCCTGACTGGTGCCCGTCTGAGCTCGGCGGTGACGTCTCCGCGGGCGCAGACAGAGATGGATGGCCGTGCAGCAGTGCCGGGTCAAGGGTACAGCTGGCTCAGCCCTAAGGCCGCTGCACCGGCAGAACAAAGCACACAGACGTTGAAGGACAATCTTATTTCTTGTGAGAACATAAACACATTATTCTGAAAAGCAGACGGATGCTCTCATGTAAAAAAAGTACCCAAGGATTACTGCTCCGTTCGGGACGACGTTGTTGTGGACGGCCTCGCAAGAGTTTAGAGTCGCCACTAGAAAAGCGACAGCATTGGTCATTTGATAAAAAGAGCTTAAAAACCTTTTCCTGACATATAACCTGTTTGAGGTTGTGACATTAATTACTGTTCTCCGTCAGCCCCGATCAGCTCGAGCACATTTAAGCATCTTGGTTCGGCTTTTTGTAATCATTTTTAAACGAGAGAGAGTTTTGCTTGTTGCTTTTGGAGTTCCTTGTCTCCTCAGGCGTAAAAAAAAAAAACTTGAACTCAGAGCGGACAAGCGGCAAACGTCACGAGTGATTTATTGTCATTCGGTCGCTGCGTGACTTTACCAACCGTAGTTACCTGAACAGATTTCAGGCACATTGTTTACTAACTGTACGAGTTAGCGCAGTCTATGGTTAGCAATCAATCTGTGGTTGTCGAATACAAAATAACAAAAAAGATGCAGTAAAACTGCAAAAACACACACTCACAATTTGTTTTTTTTAAATAAAGACGTTTTCAACCTGCAAAAAAAACTGTATCTGCTTCTTTCTGCCACAGCAGCTTGTTGATTAAAAAAAAAAAAGGTGAATTTAACCAGACTTTAATCACAGCAGGTTGGCAGGTCAGATAACACTGGAGTAAGTTATTTTGGAAGGCGGTGACTTTTTTGTTGCTGAGCTGTGAGGACTTGTTGCCATCACTCATCTGCTGAGTTCAGAAGCTCCCCGAAGATGGAGGGACGGAGACGGATGTCGTGTTCGCACCAGCAGAGTATGACATGTCTGACCGGAGTGCTGTTGGCCGAGGATCAGAGCTATCAGCGGTGAAATGCTCGCGTCCACTCCGCCATGTTTATTGATTTCTGGAAGGACAGCCAGCATGTGTACATTTAGCGCTTCACTTATCTTTATTGCCGCCCAAGAGCCGAGGACCTCCAGCATGGCCGCCGGAGTCATTACCACACCTGAAAGCCCCCTATTATCTAACAGATAATAGGATCACTGACACAGAGGCAGGGATGGTTAATATATTTTAGCGCACTGAAACAAGAGGAGCAGCAGGACGAGCGTATTAAGTCATTACGGCAACACTTGACGTTTTGCAAAATAAGATATTCATAGGAGTTGATTTATATTTAGAGGGAAGCTATTTTTCGGAGTGTGTGTGAATTGATAGTGACTTGTTGTGAAAATGAGATTTTTTTATTTTTTTTTATTTAATACTTTTATTGTCATGTATACGGCTTACAGAAAATACCTCCCAAGAACCCCTCATGGACACGTTTGAGCAACTCTGCTCGGCAACAACAGACCGAGGATCAGTGAGATCACACTGATGATCACATCTGTAGAGACTCTGGACGGTAGCGATGGGATTCTCTGGGCATTTTTCAGCCAATCCGATCAGATTAGGCCCCCGAGGGTTCAGCGTCCTCCTCGGGGTGCCTCGAGCCCTTCCGCTGTCAAATCTTGTTCTTGGAAGTCTTGTTTTTTTTTTTTTTTGTTTCGTCAACTTGCGCTTGAAGAACCAATCCAACCATAAAAATAATGCGTCTCTCTGAGGATTTAATATTGAACTGTCACGCAAGATCAACTTCCCAAATAACAGCAGATCCCCTCTTCCCTTGCCAATAAACAAATGCAGAGATTGATAAGTCTGTGGCGGCCTGGAGGCTGGTTTCCAAGAGACTTTGGCTGCAATTCAGATGAGACTATCCAGGAAGTGATTGGAATGCTAACGAGGGCAAATTATTCAAGAATCCACTTTGTTTGTCAGATTCTACTTCTTTTTTGTTCTTCTCAGTTTTTCTCCTTGTTTACGCTGTTTAGCTATCAAACTGTCGATATGAATTGATTGCGAAGATGGAAATTGATTTTTGCCACAATCCCTTTCGGGGTGTCCACATTTCTTGGAACCAGCATTTAATAGGTGATAGGGGTCAATAGTGCAGGGAGTCATCAATCACCGTACGGTGGATGCAAACGGGAGCCGCTTCCCTCCCCCCGGCCCCGAGACATTTACACACACACAGACATTTTATTGTTCTGTCAATAGCATGAAGCCTCACTAATAGTTTTTTTTGTCTCCGTCATATATCTCCACACACTCACATGCATCCAGAAACAGCTGCCTCAGCATATGGTGCTAAGCCATAATGCATTCTGCTGCGGAGGTGTATGTTTGGTTTACAGCTGGGGGAGTGGTCCTCCTGGAGCTCTTGATCACATTTGTGTTATTGAGCGAGCCACAAAAAAAAAAAAAAAAAAATATTGGAATTGCCCGTTTCTGCAAACCACAGCATACCTTGAATGTCGACGTTTTCGTACCAACAATATCTTCATGAATAAGTGTCATAAAGCCTCAAGTCATGGCTGTAAAAACACACGATATTTGGTTAATGTTGCGTAACAATTGGTTTGGTTTGAGCAACAAAACTGGTGGAAGTTAAAATTATCATCGTTTGTGTCGACGCACAACTGTTAAGTCAGTGTTTTACTTTTGGTTTAACACAGGACTCAAATCTCTGTCTCCTGGGTGAAAGTCCTGTGTTTTGTTCTTAACGTCCATCTTTCCCTCCTCCTCCTCCTGCGGGTGATTGGGTGGTTATGAGAGTTTGTGTGAACAATGGAGTAACTGTCGGAAGTGTGAGCGTGTGTGGCGGCTTGTTAACCCTCTGGGGTCTAAGGGCATTTTCCTGATTTTTACATATTTTCTTAAATTCACCTTTAAAGCGAGACGCAGCTATGAGCCCGTTTGTCTGGACGAGGGTCTACGATTGGGGGGTTTTAGGGTCGTGTGAAGGGTTCCCTGCTCACCGTCTTGCAGGCGTTTGCTCGTCACACATGACGACGCAGCGGTTTTGTTAACTTAGTCGTGGTCGCTGCCAGGCCGTTGACGCTCTCATGAGCAAACTGCAGGCTGATGTCGAGCAGATTAACTCAGGCCACACAGCGCTCATGAGCAAATCTGTGTAGCAGTCAATATTTGTGGAGCAGCGGTCCGGTAGTCATGGAGACGGTCCTGTAACCAGAGCAGCGTGGGTTTGATCCCCAAAGCAGCTGCTGAGGAATGCAGTGAGGAATTTTGGAATTTTATTATTACAGAGTCATCTGATGATCATCTTTTCCATTTTATTGATTAATCGTTTGGGTCAGAAGAAAGTGAGAAAGTCACATTGGGTGATGTCTTCAAATGTTTGTTTTTTTCCTGAACCCCAAAGATTCAACATTATATTTAGGATTTAAAACAAAAAAACAAAAAACAGGAAAGTTGAAATACGCAAATATTTTGAATTTCTCCTTAATGAATACGTAAAACAATGATGTGATTGCTGGGAAACTACAAATGAAGCGTGAACTTTCAAAGATGTAACCTGTAACCTGAACCTTACCAGCTGAACTACCAGAGGACACTATCTTACTCCGAGAAGACAAAGTCCTTTTGGCCAGACGGCTTTTTCTACCAGAGACTCTGAGGATTGGAACAACCCATCAGAGACTGTGCCCACCACCAGTCCTTCTCCCCTCAGAGCCGGGTTTATTACAAATCAAACTGCTGAACACTAGACAAGTGAGATGTTCGCTGTCCCATTTGTCACAATAACGTGTCGGAGCTGCTGCTGCTCATCATAGTTGTTGTACAAAGTATCCACACGACATCGGGCTCAACGCTGTGGAGTAAGACGGGGACGGGTAGTTGTCTTGTTAGTATCTGAACCTCTAGACGACTCGGCTTTCAACGTGTCTCGTTGGAAAGTCGATAAAGTGACCGCACAGATGCAAAACCTGTAACGTCCCGTTAGTTCCTTGTGTGTCTGCTGATTGTTCCTTCCCTTCACCTGCTTTCAATCACCTGCCGCTGGTTTGCTCCTCTGCCAACCCCCCAGTCCGCGTATCTGCTTTTTGACCCTGCATTCCTGCGTTTTTTTTAATACTTGCCTGCTCCCTGACGGATCTGTTGCCTCCCTGGACTGAACCTCCCGTGTATAACCTTTTTCGGAGTAAAGTACTTTTAAGTAAGACTATTTTGACTTACAAAAAGGAGCTATTTATTGATGAATTTTTATATATTTTGTATTCAGCATCAATTCATGACACTGAATAGATAGTGTTAATATACAGTTTATTATTACCAGAAACCAGTTTATTTTTTTTTAAACATTCCGCAAATGTGCCCATTTCTTTGAATCTGCGCCCCAAACTGTTCTCGCCTGAGCTGCCGCACAACCACAATCACTAAATGTTGGGTAGCGGTTTAGAATGCAACTTCATGTCAGTCTTCTGGGATTTGAACCCACAACCGGCCAGACACAGAACCTGATGGCAATCAGCGAACCCAACTGTCTCTGGAAATGTAATTAAAGTCTTTTTTTTCCCAGATTTTTTCGCAAATCAGCGCCGCAGGAAACAGCTGATTTTTGGCTACGGCATCTCAAGCTGCACAGTTACAGCTAAACGGAACAAACTGTGATCATCATAGTGTTAACTGTGATTATTCATCTCCGTTAATTAGCCAACATTAGTCAACGAGGTTTTCAGCCACGGCAGCTGCGAGTCAAGTGAAATAACATTTTGCATTACTACGGAGGCAGAATTCTGCAATTACCAATTATGCAAAGCGAAATGTACACTTTGCATTTCCACAAATCAAGTGTGCAGGTTTGTGACAGACAGAATGTATAGTGTTGGTATTCATGAACTGGGAGAGCAGGTTGCCAGAGCGCCGCAGCCAGACAGCTGGCAAGATATTGGCAAGATATCTCAGCTGTCATTGGCAGCCTGGCGAGAGCCGAGGAGATGGTGAGTGTCGTAACCAAAAGCGTAATTGTAATGCCTGAAATTGTGGGTTAGTGATTATTTACATCATGATGAGAATCGGTTTGGGTTTTCGGAGAGCGTCGGGGTATAGTGCGCATCTGCTGCTGCAAATTTAGGCGATATGTTATATCTGTAAAGCTCCCATGTGGATTACGTTTTTCTGTTCTCAACAATTATCCTCTGACTGCCTGTGACTCCTTCACTGAGCCCTTAACATTGTGTTTGCTCGTTATACTGTTCTATTAATGGCCCTGTCTGTTCCTGTTTTGTTTCTCTGTGTAACTGTTAACAGTCGGTTGCAGTAGTGCTAACAATGCCTTGTTTGCCTGAGTGTGACTCTCCAATAAAGTCTCGGTACCAACACACTGATCCCTTAGTCTGAAACCAGATATGCAAATTCTTCAGGGGAATTCTATAATTTCTATATTAAATTATTGTGTTGACAGCGGCAAATTGCACAATTGGATCAAAACTGCAGAAAAAAGGCCTAACACAAAATAATTTATAACTTTAAGTATTGTGGAAAGTGTTGCTGTAGGTCTGCAGAGGATTTACAGTTTAATCTCTGCAGCATCCACTGGTTTCAATAAGCCTGCAACACCTCAACGTAGAGGCGTCCAGGCGGCATTCTGATCCACTTGCTTTCTTTGAACACGTAATCTAGGGCCAGAGTTATTCCTCAACCCATCTTTAAGAGGATAGATCCACCTTATCACGCTGGAGAGGTTTACATGCCTTTTTGACCCCGAGAGCATGTGGCCTCAAGCAGGAGCTGCTCCGGGGACGGATTGATCCGATCACAGGGGCAGACAAAGAGTGATTCAGAGAACGGGGAAACGCTAGCTAAAAAGGGTCGGAGGTGGGGCGTGGGTGGGGGTGGGGTGGGGGGTGGGGGGCTTGTGTGGTGCGAGTCGGGCAGGAGACAAAAGGTGGACTCCTTGGCAGAGTGTTGGCAGGCAGCCAGGTTTCACAGGGTGTCAAGTCTTCGTCTTGGTCAGTGGCCCGCTGGCATCCTGATAGACACACAAGGCACGAGCGCATGAGACGCACCCGGATTTCAACTAACTCCAATGTCAACCCGTCTCTGTCATTATTAGATGCTCAGAGAAGCCGACGTATGAAAGAGAGCTGCAGGAATGAGTCCTCAAAGCTGGCAATGAGTCAGCGTTTTTGCACATCTGGTTCCTTCACATCAAAATCAATGGATTTTGTTTGAATGGGTTATTGGTAAGTTTCCTGGTATAAGGTCCGTGGTGAACACACGCTTAAGAGATTACTGCGGGGTTTTTTCCTTCTATGAATTTTGAAGCTTTTACGTGTCTTAAAAAAGGCGGTTGCCAACAAGTGACTCAATGAGACTACAAAACTCTGACGAGTCCACCTTTACGGCCTCGTTGCGTAAACCCACGTTTTACTTCTGCTGATTGCATTCTCGCTTAAAAGTGTTCATACTCTTGTTGAACAAAATGTGTCAGTGTCATACACTTGTCACTTGCTTATTTTCTTCAATATTACAAAATCCAATGGAAGAAATCCCATTGGCTCAGAGAGAGAAAGTCTGCGAAGGGCGGGAGGGAGGTGAGGTGGATGGGTAAAACCAAGAGTTGAGAGTTTTTTATGGGAGATGTTACTTCACTGAGTCCCTTGACTTTAGGCCTGTAGCCTAAGTTACGTTACATTAAGCCAAACCATGTTGGTTTTCACAACCTTAAGCAAGTAGTTTTGAACCTCAGCGCCACAATTTCCCAGCATTCAGCATTTTGTTTTGGTAACTGATGATGAAGATATACACGGTGCAAACATATACACGTCACGCAGTATTGCACATCATCACACCAATGATACATTTTGTAATTTTGTTTGTGCAGAGGGTGCTTTCAACTTCAAGGCGACATTTCAGCACGACAAAGCCAGATCTGTAAAAAAAAGTCAACCCCATCCAGCATATCCAATCACCGACTTCGAGCCAGAGCTTATCACCCAACATCAGTGGCTGGTTTCACTGATGCTCTATTGGATGAACTGGAGCAAATGCCTGAAGCCAGGTTTATCAGAGGAGTGGAGGCTGTTAAAAAGGCAGATTAATGACCATGATTTTGGAATGAGATGTTTGTCATGTAGTGCATGTGTCTAGTATGTTTGCTTGTTTGTATACTGCATAGCTGCTCTCAGGCAAAAACACTGTTCATGCACTGATCGATTTAGAGATTTGGGGCTGTTTTGCTTCCATAACATGTCTTATTTTAGAGTAGTGGAAAGAAAACATCCAGCACACACATTTAGGAGTCTTTATTTTACTACTTTGTGTCTTTGCGTCTGTAGATTTCTCCTAAAATCACCAAAAGTTAGGGTTAGATAATGGCTCATTTGCATATTTGAACACGACATTTCGAAAAACTTGTAAAATAAATAAATAAAAAAGGTGTAAATGTAAGGAAGTTTCATGATGATATCTATTAGTTATTCCTTTTTTTCACCTGTAGAGTCTTCAAAATGTTTCCAATTTAACTAAACATCTCTTTAAAGGCCGTTTTCTCTAAATGAGTTTGTTCTCAGACTCTGATCCAGAAATCTCCACTTCAGCAGGTCTTACATCCACCAAACTTTACTCTTTCATTCCTCTCTATATTCTGAAGGTTTCTACAGAGGGGTTTGTTTATATGTCATTCAGAGCCTCATTTATTCAACATTTTATTACTAGAAACATGGCAAAAAAGTTTTTATGCCTTTTGGCAGTGTTTTTAAATTCATGGAGATAACAAATAGATTAAAAAAATCCCCTCTGTAAAGATCTTCTACTCTATCATGTCAACATAATGAAATAATAATGAAACAATCATTTTGAACCTGGCTTCATCCAATGATCAGATTTTTGTACTTGAAATGTATGTAAATTAGCACATATTTAACAAGACAATTACTCATTTGCATATATAAATGTGGATTTTCAGAAAACTATTAATATATACAATAATTGTATTCATGTAAGTTATCAACTTGGGAAGCTTCATGCTGATATCTATTAGTTATATTTCTACCCTATTCACCTGTAGTGTCTTAAATCCAGTTATAATATGGCATGATGGGGAGTAAATGGTAAACGTGGGGCAGCAGGCTTGTGGTCATAGGGTCGGCAGTGAATGCACTTAATTGCGTATTAATACGTGCAATAATACTGTGTGTGTTTGCGACGCAGCTCCTGACCTGTGTAGCCGGCAGCCAGCTCCCTGATGGCTGCAGCGCCTCGTTCCAGCCAGTGAGCTCGCGTCGTGCACACGGGATTCACTGCAGGCGCAGATCTCCAGTCTCACGGAGAAACACAACCCCGCGGCCTAATGCAGAAGCTCACTCGGTCACGCACTCACACTCGCACAAACACCAGCCTGGAAGCAAGGATGCACATCTCTCACAAACAAACGCACCCACTTCCAATGTCTCATCACGCCGGCTGGTCGGGGGGGCGGGGGGCGGGGGGGGGGGCTCGCAGTAAAGGCGCGATGGATAGCAGTTGACAGCGAGCAGGAGACGAGTAACTGTTGGCTGTTTTTGGAGGGTTTTATGAAGCACTGCGGAGCGGCGGAGAAGGTGGAGTGGCGGAGTGAATCAGCATGTGTGGTAGGATGGTAAATTGGAGAGGAAGGTCATAGATTCACAGTTGATTTCCACCACTGACATTGCTTTAAAAAGGACACATTAAATGCATTCCAGGAGCAATGAAGTGATAAAGTGTTTTCTTTGGTACCCACTTTTCCTCGGCGCTGCCTCATCCTGTTCTGCTCGAGTTTGTTTACTATGGCGTGAATCTGAAATGGTTTCCATTATGCTTCTTCGTTTCCACTTTGCGAAGGCGACCGTGTTTCTGCCAGATGTGGAAATTACAATTCTCGCTCTGAAAGTTTTTTTTTTTAATTAAACTCGGTGGTTGAACGTTTCGGAATCATTGCGTTCATTGCAGTTCAGATTATTGCGGGTACGTTAAAAGTTGTGTTGCGTTGGCGTTGAAATGCACATGAGTTCACACAGGTAATAGGTTCAGAAGGCGATATGCACGCTCAGCATCCTCATGTGTGATACTGTCTTAGATTTCAGTTCACTCTGTTGTTGTTCTGTTCACTTCAATGCAAAACCTGGTGCACATCAACACGGGTTCCACGGTTAAAGAGACAGTTTACCTTCTTGCTAATAAGTGGAACCTGCTGTTTCACATTTTCAAAAATGCTCTCAGAACCAGACAGCACTCCCTTCCAATCTCTTTTTAAATTATAACAACAAGGAAGAGTTTCATATGTGACCACTTTTTTTTTTTTTATGACTTCTTGATGACCTCCAGACGGTGTGTGATGATTAGATTTCAACAGTCTTCGGTGGTCAGGACAAATAAAACACCCACCATGACACTGACGGTTAAATTATTTTTTAAAAAGTCTAAGAGGGCCTATTTTCCTGATTGAGGTGGCGAGGGCACAGGGAAAGAAGACACATCAAGGAGTTTCGCATTTCTTCATGTCTAGAGGACGTCATTATTACTTTTTTTCTGTTTAAAAAAAGGGAAAGAAGTGGCATTGCGATGCATGATGGGACTGGAATCAATTAGTAGAGTGAGTACGTTTACCAAAATCAAAAACATTTAAGTATTAAGTTACTTTTTTAATAGCTCAGCACCACCTCTCTGCCACAGAGTTGACGTGCTGTGTTCATGGCTTCTTCTGTCTTTCAGTACTTTCAACCAGGAAGTAGAATCCTCCAGCTGAGCTGTGTAATGGGGATTTTTATATTCTTAGTTGTATTTACATTTATAAATATATTTATAATTATTTCTGTGTTTTCAAGTTGTCAGAGATCTGAATTGTGATTGGAGGGTAAACAGCAAATGGCTTACTAACCCCCGTACCTGTCATAAAGTACTTCGGGGGATAGGTCATAAATTAAGGACAGGACGAAGATCTCTGAATGATGCTCTTCCCACGTTGACCCAATCCCTTTTGTTCTCATATGCCCCCCCCCTCTCCCATCCCCCTTCCCTAAACCCCCCACCCCCACCCTCCCTCCCTAAACCCCTTAAGCATCCTTAAGCAGACTCATAGCGACTCTGCATAACGGTGCCTCTTCTCAGAGAATAAAGATCTTAAGGATAAGTTCTGGTCTTATGATATTTGTTATTTCAGCTTTAAAAGACTCAACACCGGGGAAGGTACATTTTACCATTACAGCTGACAACAGGACTTCTAGTCGACTGCAAACAGAACGAGAGCTGACTGATTTGTTCAGGAACACTGGTGACTGAGAAGTTTGGCCCAAATGCAATATTTGCTGCGTCGTCTAAGTATCTTCTTTTACTTCTTGTGCCATATTTTACACTGTTTTCTGGCTTGAAAAAAAAAAAAAAAACACTTTTAAAATTGTAGACATGAATTCAGTTTAACAGACGGTAACGGTAGAATGGAGATCGATGTCAGACATCACAGTCACGCTTTCTCAAAGATCACAATATTAGACCGAAGGAAAACTGAGTTCTGACTCGAGGAATTTGTTTCTTGCGGCAGAACCTTCGCCAGGAGCCGCTGGGATAACCCGCCTCCCAACACACGTGTTAAATTCAAAGAGAAACGTCATTTTTTTCCCCCGAAATTGGAAACATGAAGCGAACAAACAGACCTCACCGGAGCCGTCAAAGAATCGGTACGACGTAATAACTTATTTCAAAAAGACTTCATCAACATGAAACATTTCCAAACGCCCAATTTCATGTTAAACAGCCTGTGAGTGCGCGATCGATTAAAAGGGTGTTTTTATACGGGAACGGTGTCCCTGTCATGTTTAATTCAGGGTTCTGTGTGATACCGCAGGTTCCCCGTGGAGAAGTAGAGCCTCCTCGCTCGGCTTTGAAGGCAACCGCCAGAGAGCGACTTGATGTCATCTGTCAGGACTCACTGAAGCCATCTGGGGGGCTTGTGTTAGCCCAGTGTCCTATTAAAACCCTTTATGTTGGGATTTTCAGCATTTTGGCAGGTACATCTGTCACGCTTTCATTGGCCTCAGGGACGCTGCCGTATTGATTAGCTGACCTATTTCCTGTTTCCCCAGGATAACCCAGAAAACTTTCAAACAGCCACTGACATGCTGGAGATGGACATCAGCTGAGGGCATGGGCAAGATTTATGATACGCCACAATAAAACACAGTAAATACACTTGGATGGGGGATATTTTTCTATTTCTTATGACAACTTACAGCCTGTGAAGCACTTTGGGGACATTTTTCCAACCCATGATATTGGGTTTCTGAAGCCCCGCACCAACCTGCACAGGCTGTTTCATAACTCAACGATATCATGATTACTTCCCCCACCCTGATTGGTTGTAATGTGACTTCACACTGAGTGAAACTTCAGATATTGTTCAAGTGATGCCATTTCATCACATCAGAAAGTAAATGTCAAATGTGTCCAAATAGTTTTTTTTAATTTATTATACCTCTTTTTTAAAACGGCATTGGTCAAAGTCCCCATGTGCTGATGTCATTAAATATTTTATTTTGGCACTACGGTAAATGTGCTCAGGCTGTGTCCATATTTGTTTATTTTCAAAATGCTTCCTGATATATTTTTTTCCCCACAAATGATTAAATAATGAGGGCTGTGCAGATTTACGTTTTATTAATAACCATATGATCGACAGTTATGACCAGAATAGAGTTCTCTCCTCAAGAGAGTCCATTATTGTATTGCAACCGTTATTAAATGTTTACCCCGTAAGACATTAACGTCGTCACCACAATGTTAGCCATGTGTTCGTGGACTACCTTGAGTCTGCGTTTTGTTTATTTTTGGAGCCAGAAGCTCCTGCATTTGGACAAGTGGGGCCAGGTATCGTTAGCATAGCAAACACTAAGTTACCAGCGAACACTAGCACTAGCTAGTTAGCTCGGTTAGCGAGGTGCATCCGTACATCCTGTGAACTGTGATGTTAATTAGGTTGCTGATGTACATCAAGTGAGAAGTTGGGTCATTTTCTCAAAGACTTCTATATAATCAGACTTATTTTAACAGGAGGAGTCGCCCCCTGATGGCCATTAGAAAGAATGCATGTTTAAAGCACACGGCGGTTGCCATTTGTTTAAACATTTGAGTGTGGTCACTTCAAACCACGGTAAGGTTAGTTTCTCCAGCTAATTTGCAGCATTATTGTTGCTATGGCTACCTTCAGTTTCACGGCTTTTTTTTTTTAATGTTTGAGGTGTGCCAAGTTCTGTGGACATCTGGCAGCTAGATACAAATAAGTATTCTCTTTGGCCCTGGTGTAAACAAAGATTACAAAGCTGCTCCTTCTTCGTTATTTACAGTCTCTCCCCGGTAGACAAGGTCAACAGAATACTGCGCAGTAAAAAAAAAAATGACCAAAGAGTGAAATATTTACTGCACGATTGTCTACTGGTCCTGTGTGACTGCAGCTTGATGGAGAAAGGAGCGGGGGGGGGGGGGGGAACTGGTAGTGGAATGTATTTCTCCAGAAATAGAAAATAGCTGAACATAATAAAAGGTCAGGTTCAGCGGTCTGCGTTGGTAATCCATTCATCATTGTGGTTGTGCCTAATTAGCTCGCTTTTGTAATGACGCTTGACCGCACACTGTTGGCAGAACGGATAGGAGGCTCATCTTGGCACACGATGCCGCACAAGCGCTCCTCCATTAGAATACGCACAGCGAGATCATCCACCGTGTGGCTTGTGAGCTGAAACGTGAAGGGAGGAGCTCTCTGCCGTACAATAAACATTAGGAAGCAAACGGTGTGTCACGAAAAAGAAAAAAAAGGGAAAAAGCAGCTGAGACTTTCTTCTACACGCGGGCGTCTTCAAATCTGTCTCCGCGCTTGTTTGCGGCCTTAACGTACGAGCAGACACGCTATTTCTGCAGAGTAAATCACGAGGCAACACGCTCACAATAAGTGATGCTTCCCCATTGTGAAGTAGCCGGGTCAAAGTTTTTTTTTAAATGCTTCTTTTTAAGCGAAATAGTCAATATTTTTCTATTTCCCCCCCCACTACTCCCCCCCAACCCCCAGGCAGCGAATGGCACAAAGTCAAACGCACACGCTCTCTCTCTCCTCTTGCCATCTCCCATCATGGCCGACGGCTGTGTGAGCCCTTTAATATCTGGCTGAATAATGCAGCGGCGTTTCACCAAGCAGGAGTCGTTCATCGGCTCGTTCCAGGTCTGCAGCCTGAGTGAGAGATATCAGGACCCCCCCCCCCTCCCCCTCCACCCCCCCGAACCCCCCGACCCCCCCGCCACCTTAATATCTCTCTTTTCTGCCCTTTTCCCCTTCCTGCCCTCCATTTCCCGTCTCTCACCCCTCTCCCCCTGCTGCTTTGCTCATTACAGGCTGCACTTTCTCTAGTTCACTACTCCGATGTCTCCCTTTCTTTCTGGCTCTTGCTCACTCCTCTCGACAAAAAGGCGTGAATAAAAATGTCATGTGAACATGCTCGCCATCACTCTCGTTTCCTCTCCCCTAATCACTCTCTCTCTCTCTCTCTCTCTCTCTCTCTCTCTCTCTTTCTTTTTGGTTGCATTTCCACCAAAGCTACAAAACATCTGATTCTATCTTCATTCCCAAAATGAGAGTTTTCATAATTTTAATAACCCCCCTCCCCACCACTACTTTCCTCACTCTGCTAAAAAAAAACAAGGGCATTGGGATGTGGAAATGAAATTAAAGGAGGGAAAACAAGTCAGAGAGGAGAAAGAGAAATGAGAGAGAGAGAGAGAGAGAGGGAGAGAGGCAGAGCGAGCATTACGTCAGAAAGCCTTCTGGTTCAAAGCAAAGGCATTAGTAAGTGATGTTAGGAAGAAAAAAAGAAAAAAAAGGAGCCAATCTGGCAAGAGGGTGACAGTTATTGATGGGGTGTGTGTGTGTGTGTGTGTGTGTGTGTGTGTGTGTGTGTGTGTGTGTGTGTGTGTGTCAGTGTGCGCGCACAGGCATGTGAGTTTGCAAACGGTTGAGCGTTTGAGTGTACTCACCCTCCATTGTACTACTCGTGTTAAATAGTGGATGTACTCTATATTTTGGACTGTAATGGAACCTGCAACAAGAACTCCAATTTCAGAAAATCCCTCATTTTGTCAATCAAAATTCTAGCAATGCAATTAATTGATCTTTGTTCGACAACGTTTCCAGGAAGCTTTTCATTAATTCTAGTGCAGGAATTTGTAACACTTTGTCTTTTGCCAAAATGACTGCACCACCAAAACTCTCGTGTAGTCTGGAGATAAGACTGAAGCCTGATCCGACCATGAAGGTCCTGCACGCCCACACGGGTTAGGGTGTTGTCCTGCGGTGCTGCCACCCAAAATGAAAGGGCAGGTGAGGCAGTTATAAACGTTACAAAGTCATGTTTAAGAACCGGGTTGATAAGCAGGAGTGGTGCATTCATCAAGAAACAGTTTACTGAAAAAAAAGAACAAAAATAAAACCTAGGGAATATCAATAAAACCAAATTAAACTGAAGGACACCAAACAAAAGAAAGCTGCAGACGCTTCTCTTCCCCCGACTCCAACGAAGAGCATTTGTACCTCGTCAGCCTCACCTGAGTCCACACCTTGTCCTCCATCTTCACAGAGTGCGACTCGGAGTGAGACGGAGTGAGACAAACCACGCCACGACATCCAGGCAGAACAACAAGCCGTCAACAGGCATACGCCTCGATGTATGAACAGAAATATTTATAATTAAACAGACCCCAAAACCGCCGCTGATGCTGAGGAACAGGGCCTGTTGAAAAGGGGAGAGAGGCAACAAAAAGGCAACCTTTTCACAAAGCAACAGGTGTTTTCACTTATTTTGCCGGATTAAAGCTCTTTTTAGAACTCTGAGAAGCTAAATATATGCATATGTACATTTTCCTTCAAATGAAAACACCGGACATTTGCAGAAAAAAAAGCAGTTTAGGTGGATAAGTCACAGCCATGTCACCTAAAAATAACGTTCCCATAAAAGTAAACTGCAATGTGAATTATTTATCAAGGCAAAAATATGTTTTTGCTGTGTTTTTTTGCTTTGCTTTTATGTTAAAATAAAAATAACTTTCCCTCGAAACGCAATTGAAAGTCCAGTTTAGTTTAGTGGGAAGGCAATTTTGTTGGAGACAGGGTTGACGGGTTGGTGTATTGGTGAAACCAAAATGTGACAAAGGGAAACATTCTTCGAGAATAAATCATGAAGTGCATGAAGCATGAGACTTGAACTCACTCGAGCTTCCTAAAAAATGTGGATAAAAACATCCGATCTGTGTGGAGCGATGAGGAGGATGTAACCTTCCTCACAGTAACACATGAAACAAACTCCTAATATTCACATAACAGAAGAGAATGGAAACGCACGTTCATTCACATTTTCTTCAACTGATTTTCTTGAAATGTATTTGAAATTTGCACTAAATTTGGATGGAAACTTGGCTAGAGTTGACGTGTAAGACTTATTGCACCCATCGAGGCGGGTGAAAGTTAATCATTACTCATCGTTATCGGTACATCGAGTTCACGTACACCCATCGCAGAGCTCCGCCTGAGCTTGATTTAAGAAAAGAAAACCTCCGGAATCATTAAAAGTACATAATTTGTCTTTTAATTGGGCTCATTTTGTGTGTTATTTCTACACCTGATGGACATCAGCAATGCAGTCGTAACGAAGAGATGCTCATCTTAAATCCCTCGGCCTCGTCTTATGCGCTGCAGATAGGAGTCAGCAGTGTCTGCTGCAGCAGGCAATTAAACCTCTGTAGTGGAGGCCATGTGTTTTGCCCCTGCACCACTAAACATATTCAGTCCCTCCTAAAATAAGGCTCAATTTCGTCCAATTAATTGTAATTTTTCGGAATACGAGTGCAGTGATCTATTTGCAGTCCAATTAGATGTGAGTGGATAAGAAATGTGTCCAGCTCTCTGGAGGTGGACACATACGACGCTGTACGTGTAACCAATTCCAGAGAATGATGAGCGATCTTGTTGTTTATTAATGCAAGGTGTTTATATGTCTGTGTGTGTGTGTGTGTGTGTCTGTGGACAAAGTCGTTACCGGAATGTCATCGCAACCGTGTGTGAGACCGAGTCACGAAACCGAGTCACAGGTGTGTAGTTGAGATAAAAAAAAAATAAATAAAAAAAAATGAAGGTCGAGTTTGAAGATGGGTGCGTTCAGAGCAACGCCGCCGGACGTAGGTGTGTAGGAATTGGGGGAGGAGCCATCAGCATCATTTGTGAATAGCGTCTTGCTGAGCAAAAACATCTAGGTATCATAAACCACGAACCGTGAGTGTTTTTTCTCCAATAATCCAAAATCCAACGGAAAAATACCCATCGTCTTTTTGTCACGGGAACCAGCGCGATGCCCACTTCTGGGGTTGGCAAATCCCTACAGCTAGCTCTTCTGCAGGGGGGGGGGGGGGGGAGTAAGCACCAAAGATAGCGGGGGACTTTTATTGTGAAGAATGCACAGGAAGTGAAATATCTTCATCCACCCCAGATCCACATCCAGCCGCTCCTTTGACCACGAAATGCAT
>JACSYO010001059.1:120000-260000 GCA_016806645.1 Ophiodon elongatus
CAGTCACGCTCTGATTCATGCCCTATGTTCAGTTACCAATGCCTTTGATATGCCGATATGTATGCATGCAGTGATTTTTTTGCCGTGTGTGCGCATGTGTGTGTGTGTGTGTGTGTGTGTGTGTGTGTGTGTGTGTGTGTGGCAGCGTGTAGCCGCAGATTTATAGGCATGCCTCCATGCTCTCCAATGATGTGGGACTGAGCCATGAATCAGCTCAGCCGGTAATGAATTCTGATGGCCCACAGGAGAGGAAGAGGAGGAGAGGGAGGAAGATGGAGGAGGGGGGAGGCATGGCAAAGGAGAGGAGAGAGCAGGACGAAAGGCGAGAGGGGAAGAGGAGAGGAGAGGAGTCGAGGAGAAAGAAGAGAGGTGGTGATTAGGAAGAAAAGGAAAAGACGGGATGGAGAGAAAGAAATAGAGACGGAGAGAGAGGAGGAGAGGAAGGAAGCACACTGTGGAGCTGCGGGTTTCTTGATTTACCACGAAAAAACACAATTCCGTCCTCACACTAAGGGTTCCTTAAAGGAAAAATACCACAGCTCACTCTCTCCCTTCGACAAATTGCCCTGTTGCCAGAGAAACTGTCATCCTTTAACTTACTTCCCACATCCAAACAGCAGAGATGGCGAAGTCAGTGTCGCATTTTAAAAAAGGATAAACTGCATCTTCGCTTTTGCTCGGCTTCAAACAGCATTTGAAAAAAAAACGTGCGCGAGAAAGTGGAGCTACGTCAGCGCACAGATTTTAATGCGCAGATTCATTTTTTTCTGGAAAGCCTTCATTGAAAAAGTTTGACTTTTTGGGTGAAAAGTAAACATTGTGTTTTTTGACGTAGAGTTTCATATTTTTTTCTACCTTCACACTGGTTTCCATTTCATTACGACACTGAATCAAAATGCAATCTGGTCAAAGTTTGACGGTAAAACTTACTTGATTAATTATAATAAATAGGCTCTTTCTACTGTGAACTTCTCCCATTCACTCCTATTGGTCCAAAGCTGGTATGACACTGCCCTGAGGAATCTGAAGTCAGAAAACACTGAAGGCTGCAACACACTTCTTTCCACACTGACTGGCACTGGTATCTAAATCCCCTACCCTGTAGAGGCAACCCTCCTCTATCAGGAGTGTTTAAAGTAAAGCCCCCCGATTTGGTGAGATGCCACGACATGCTATGGCGCGTTGGGTCGAGTCTCTCACACCGAAGCGTAGTTCATGAACCGCAGAATTGATTTGCAACAGCCGGAAAAGCCAATGCCGTTACATTCACCATCAACATAAGGAACAAGCATTTGTTATCTCTGCCAGGCTTAAGCTATGAGAGGGGATTGTGTTTGTGTGTGTGTGTGTGTGTGTGTGTGTGAGTCGGTCTGTCTGTCCACAGCTAATCTCACATACTGCTGGACCCATCTGCCTTATGTTGCTTTGTGCTCCTTTGGGACTGTTCGCTCGAGGACCTCTCGTTGTCGCGGAGATTCACAGTTCATTTTTTCAAAAAACATATCTTATTGACTGTTTAGAGTCAATGGAGACTCCTCACTCCTCTTTACCGGCCGCTAGGGGCCGCGAGTGATTCAATTCAAATCAATTCGGTTTGGGATCTCGTTTCAGCTATGGATGAGGAATTGCACCTGTCCAGATTTGCACCCCTAGTTGAGCCTCGTATTCCTTGAGAGAGACAATGTCCGTCTTGGTGACGGCGATTGGAGCAGAGGGAACGGTTAGCGGTGTGAGGTTAAAGTTTAAACCATGAATAAAAAAAACGCTGCTCCTCAAAACCCACAATCCCGTGCATCGCTAGCAAAGGCAAAGTCTGTGGGATCTCGAACCCGGAGAGCAGCGCTCTCTGCTCCCTTTTTTATCATCCGTACCTCATATTTACGCGCCTATTGTGAAAAAATAGACTCAGCGGAGACACGAGGCTGCACGGAGCCGCTGCAGACAGCTGCATGGATTCAAATGTGCGAGTGTGTCTGTTGTGTGAGACGTGCGAGTGAAGTTTGACAGAGTCGCGTTCGTGACGCTATTTCTGTTTCAAAACTGCATTCTCAATTACGTTTAAGTTTAGGCAAAAACAACTACTTGCTTAGGTTTAGGAAAAGCTTTATAGATGTAATAACATTATTTTTGGTGACATGGCATGAACAGTGGTCTCCTGAGTGAAAGTCCCATGTTTGACCAATCCAGCCACCTTGACCTCCTCCCAACGTGGACTTACGTGGACTTTGATTCCAAAAAATGTAATTTGGGAATTGACAATGCCATTTTGTTGTATGGGAAAGCCATTTTTTGGAGGCCAAGCTCTTCCACTGGAAAAAAGAAACTCAACAGGGGAAATAATCCAGGCAGCCCATGAAACATAATTTGCAAAACAAATTGCTATAGTGTATATATGTGTATAGCCCTTTTTATTCATGCATGTGATGAAGAAAATACCGCCATGATATATCATCTGTGAAATCCCGCACAGCTACGGCTTTCCAAAGACCAACCAAGAAATGCAACACAAATAAAAAGCTGTAATCTTCCAAAAAATGAGAGAGCTTCACTTCCTCTCTAACTTTAAAAGCCATCATGACTAAAGTATAGGCAGAGCGCAGTGAAGCTAATTCACATGGTGGCAGCACTCGGTGGGAGGAGGGAGGCGGGCTGTAGTGCCAGCATGAGAGCGGCAAGTTCCATAAAAAATATATATCTCAGAAAAAAAGGAAAAACCTACAGTAATATGAAACTCCTGGGCACCATAAGTAGATGTAATTAATACGCAGGGGAGCGGCCGTGCTCGCTCTGCCCTCGGAGCAGGAGGCTCACAGCTCTGGAGGACGCCTACTGTACTCTCCTTTGTAGCAAAGCTGACCTAAATTGATGTTGATTGATCGCGGTGTCGACTCCCCACTGTTCCCTCCTCCCCTCCCCCCATCAACCCCCGCCGCCCCCCCAGCATCATCTTCCGTCTAGAGAAATATCCCAGCCACTGCCTTTCCTCATGTCTTCATCCCATTGTGCTCTCTGCTTCCTGTCCATCCGGTTCCTCTCTTCCTTCCTATTTCTCCCTCGCTTTTCTTTTTTCTTCCACGTCCATAAAACCTCGTCTCCGTAGCCGAGGGACTTTTGCCGGTGGCCATTACTTCCTTTTACCCTCACAAATCACAGTACCCGCATGCACACGCTCGCACGAGCACGCGCGCACGCCACGACGCAAAGCGCGGACCATGTACACGAGCACCTGTAACGCTGTGCAGCTGTTTCGTGTGTTTCTACAGTGGTTTGAAAGCATTTAAATGTATGTGCTTTGGCAGTCTCTGCCAAGGATTCTGTATTTACTTTCCCACTCGCAGATGTTTCAAACATCTCCAGGTCGGGTGGATCCCCCCGCGTCTCAGACAGCAGAATACTGACTGATGATCAATCATGCATTAGCAGCCTTCACACAAGCACCGAAAAAAAAATATCCATCTCACCAGCACTGCAACGTGCTAAACGCACAATATGCTCCAGCTTCGAGCCCACAAGCAGCCGTTTGTCAGCGTTTCTTGTTCTCATCCGTCCGGAGGGTGTTTGCGTGGGTTGCATCTTGTTTTTCCGACAAACGACAACTTAATTTGAATGTAGATTCTGACACATTCACTGCCACCACAGCTGTTGATCTCAGATTCTAAACGCTGGTTTTGATTAGGGCCCATTACACATCCAGTACAACGGTCCAAAGTCGAACCATTACTCCAATTTTGAACTCCAAGACGATCCCTCCCCAGATTCAAAGCGACTGCTGTTTAAAGTCGTAGCATTTCGGCAATGAGGCCTCGGTCACACCAGCTTTGGAAACGGATCATTTCAGAGCCAAATTAATACATTTTCATGGTTTTCGCAGAGATCAATCAGCTTGCTGTGGTAAATATGTGCAAATCTTTCTCATCAAGTTCAGCTTTATTCAGCTTCGACAGGCTAATTTGCGGCGTTGAACATGAGCAAACCGTGTTGACAGTCCCAGACTGTTGAAATCAGAAGAAGCTATCATTGCACCGTCCACATAACCTGGAGTTTTTCCTTTTAATACATTTTGTGACTGAATACTGCTAGCATGTTCCTGGCTATCCTTGTCTCCAGCAAAATTATGTTCCCATAAAATTAAACTGCACTTAATGAGGTTTCCAGGGAAACAGATATTCTTATTAGAGTTGCAGGTTTAATGTTGTAATTTAAACCAAAACCAAAATGCAACAAACTAGGCTACTTGGTCAGGGTTAGTAAAACATTATGGTTTGTCTTGAATTAACTATGTTAGTTACATTATTTAAGAAACAAATGCAAGTTAAAAGAAGTCAACAATGACCTTTGGCTTTACACGGGACTCTAACACCCGTCTGCTGGGTGAAAAATTCCTGTGTTTGTTTGACCAACCTATCCTTCCCAACCTCTTCCCAACATGGACTTCCGCGAATTTGATTAGAAACCTATTTGTGATGTATCAGAAACAACGTAATCTGGGGGAAAATGTTTTGCTTAAACCGTAATAGGCAATGCAATGTATCATTGAATAGGAACGTACTTTTTAGGAAACCAGTCTTGGCTGGCTAGTGTGTTCGGGATTAGCCCTTTGAATTGTCCCTATGTCAAGCTTCTAGCACCACCTTTTGACGGGACCATAGGAATGCCAATACCAATGGGACCTCTAGCATTATGTGTATATGTATTCTATAATTGCCTCCTTAAGTTTGTTTTCATTGCTACTTGCAGAGTTCAAATTGTTTATTCAAACAAAACAGGAAAAGATGAGTGCTCATATTGGACATGGGTCTCTGGAAGAGGCACCATAGCTTGTTGTTGTTGACCGTTTTCATCAGTTTTATTTAGTAAAATGTTACTTTGTTAACAAGACAGTTGACTTTCCGGAGGTGTCTTTGCTTTGGTTAATACACGTGTAATTTTGAACATCACTCTGGGATTATTAAATTACATTTGCTGTTACCATAAGTAACCGCCGGTGTAACTAAATCAACCAAGAGAACAGTGAACTCTCACCGTCACCAAGTTACCGCGTCCATTCGTTTTCTACAAGTCAGGAAAAGTTACAGTGTGTGAACAGAATTCCACATTTTCTTGTTTCCTCTTGTGTACTTTCATCCAGTAGTTCTGTTCTCACCAGTTCATTTAAGGCCTTATATTTCTGTACAACCTCTCTTTGCAAGATACAAGCAAAGAAACCATCCATGTTGAGGTTATTGGGCGATTACCACCACCTCAGTTTAAAGACAGATTTGGCCCTGTGGAAATCGAAATCTTTGCTACGCAAACAGGCTGCTAGGAGGAAGAAACTCTTTCAATAGTTCTACTCTCCTCAGCACACGGACAGACACAAACGCTCTGCGCCACACTTGTTAACTTTAATCGATACAAAGAACATAATCTTGTCCTCTGAAAAGATAAGACGACATAAAACAAGATGGGATTTTAATGATGCTGGTGGGAAAGTGGGTCACTGCAGCAGCACACTTTTAAGGGAAATATGACTTGGAACATTAATTAAGATTGGAGAAAAAGATAACAATCTTTATCATCATTAATCAAACTGACAATATCAGCCAGAAATAGTTTTTATTTCGAAGAAAAAAAATCATTTTATTAGAAGGACCTTGTATATATGGAACAAAGCAGTTTAGACAAGTTTAGATTATATAAAACATTGAAAATCAACTGAGCCCAGGTGAGATTCATGACTGTCTCCGCAGTAAGTGATATAAAAGCCCTTTCAAAAGCAGGCCAACACACTTTTAATAAATGTTATCTGGACAATCTTGGTTGCAGCATTTACCATTTCCTCCGAATGGACATCCAACCACTGAAGGCTGAGACTGTGCCCGTACCTTACCAGCTGCCTGCTTTGGCTGTTTGGCAGCCTTGGAGCCTCAGACTGCTTCGTATTCTCTATGTATCTGAGGCGGATGAGTGTCCACAGCTTGAGTCTGTACTAACAATACAGCCAAGGCCAACACCATGACTAATGGCTGTTATTAAGGCATAACATGAATGATTCACATGCAAGCTATCTGTGCCCCGTGCATCCTTTATTACATTTTCATACGCAATGACTCAGACGCTGGAGACATGAAATCATCGGTACAAACTTATTCTCTTATTCATGTTGTCTACATTAGGCTTTCTGGGGTTTATTGGTAAATATGAAACTCTGATTTGGTTGATATTCATCACAGTAACCTAACATTGCTATTTGAGAAGACAATTTGAGGATCCGGGGCGCTGTAGGGCATTATAACAAAATCAAGGGAGTGATTCAGCACAATAAACTCTCTACAGCTTCCATGTAGTAACTTTCAGCCATCAGGCCCACCAAGTGTACCTCTCCATTCAAGCTTTAGACATTTACAGTTGTGCAGTTGCAGGAATGCACATATATTCAATCAATTCCTGTAATATTTTCAATATATGTCTGCAATTGTTCTGCAAAAGAAGATTGTCAAACTGAACAAATGCTGTCGAATTATACCAATAACAGCAGTTTTTCACTTAAAATAGTTCAACTCAGAAAACGACCAAGCCATAATCTTCACAAACTTCCTCTCAATGATGATGGAATGTTTTTGGACGTGTAATGTCAGGCAGCACATGAACTATTTTAATAATTTACGATCTAACATAATTTTAGCCTAAACACGTCCATGTAAAACAATTGGTATTAATCTGCTGCTATAAACCCTAACCACAAGTCTCTTTAGGTCTATATGTAAATAAGTAACTATTGTGTATTCCATTTTATTCTGTTCTAATTTAAATATTTGTACAGTATGTGATTGTAGCGCAAATGTCTCAAACAAAATCACAACAACTAAACTCAATTACATTTTGATGGAAACCCTTTTTTTATCCTGCATTACCATCGCAGTTTGAATTTAAACAAAACAAAACAAAAGAATAGACGCTATAAAACTACTCGGTTAAGTTAAGTAGTAACATCATAACTTGGCTTAACATTTATATATATAAAGTACAAACTGGTTATGTTTAGGCAACAAAAGTACTTTGTTCTCTCCTGGATGAGAGCCCCGGGGTTTCTGACCCATCCACCATCCTGACCTCCACCCTACGCGGACTTCCACAAACGCATTTGAAATTTATTTGTGATGCGTCAAAATCCAACGTAATCCATGACAAAAATATGTTTCACTCAAAACCTAATTCACAATATAGTTTGCTGGATGGGAATGTACTTTTTAGACAGGGTTGGGGGGTGGGGGGGGGGGTGGGGGGGGGGGGGGGTTACAAGTTACCTGTGTTGTGAAATGACAAACAAATAAATATTGAACAACTTCCTCTCTTCTTGGTAGGTTTTTCCACAGGATGTTGCCCCCTGGCAGCAGGGATTTGCTCCATTTCAGCTACAACAGCATCAGTAAGATTGGCCACTGATGTTGGGTAACAAAGTCTGGCTCACTGTCATCCTTAAGGTGTTGGATGGTGTGTGTTGGTTGGGGCCAGTGAAGGTCTTCTTCACCAAACAGGGGAAATCATTTCTTTATGGAGCTCGTTTGTACAAAGGAGCGGAATCAGGTTGAAACTGGAAAGCCATCCCCACACTTTTGCCAAAACACACACACAAATAATAAATGCGAGTTCCTGTAATTGGAGCTGGAGGACCCTGGTCCGAACCATGAAACAGCTCCACACCAAAAGGATGTTGACAGATGCGCCCACACATTGTGTTTTTTTAATGGAATTTGTTGTTACACTGGTTTCTTAAATGAGCCTGTAGGGTAACAGATATGTGTTCAACCTGTTGGGGTGTTAATGTTTCATTGGGCTCGTTCGAGATGAGCTGGGCTTCGCCTGGAAAGTGGACGAGAGCAGGCGGTAGCAGCAGAGGGCGTGGAAAAAAAACTTCGGTGAAGTCGGACAGTTTTCTGCCTACAAAGAATAAACAGGAAGAGAAAGAAACAGTTACATCCTGTTAGATCGGATCTGTAGACTACTTGTAGTATGCAGACTTTGTTCGGATTCATTCATGTGTTTATAAATGTATATATTTATGTGGAAATGTGCGTGTATCTGCATTGTATGGTATCCTTTGTTCTTTTCATGTCTGCCTGTGAAACACATTGCTGCTCATTTTGATATGTGTAACCTTTATTATTATAAATCACACAAGATATGTCTGAGGCTAATAGCCAACAATCGAGCGTTAAGTATTACAACTACACAGAAAAATAGGATTTTCTACAAAACGTGGTGTTTGTTGTCAAATCTAAGAGCCAATCAGCTCTCTGATGTGGAGACAGCCAGGCGTTTCCCAGCATGCACTGGGTCACGCAGTCGGTGGAGAGCAACTGCGGCGCCAGGCTTTAAAAACGGTGGCCGTCTCTCTCTCTCTCCCTCTCTCTCTCTCTCTCTCTCTCTTTCTCTCTCTCTCTCTCTCTTTCTCTCTCTCTGTCGGCTATCGTTGAACACGTGTGCACGACGTCGGAGCGGGTCGGACACAAACCTAACCGACACGCATTGTGCGGCGATCGCCGGTGATTGCTTCCGTGCAAGTCTGGCTCATCTCGAACTAGCCTGTTAAAAAGCACCAGGGCTTGCATGCCTTTAGCCAGTAATGCAGAGTTCAGTTTTTGACCACCGCTCCGTTTCTTGAATGAGATATTCAGGTATGTTTTGCTGAATGAGAAGAATCCAATACCTGACAATCTCCTGACAATCCAAAACTAAACTCTTTTAACAGTCTGACCCTGAATCTGAGATGGAATTCAGCAACCTCAAGGCCTCAAGTGGAGCAATCCACCACATCTATTTTCCTCAGCAACAGTAAACAGACCAGTAAAGAACTTCAGGGAATTGCTGCAGTTCGTCTCTCTGTTTTTTTTTTTTGTCCTCTCGACCCCAATGTGCAATCAAATGCTTCAATGGCACCTTTGCATCAAGTGTGAGCCAGAGACCTGCAACTACTTAGCTTCTGGAATTGGAAACTTGGACCAGTTTTGAGTGGTTATGTACTTGCAAATATGATCGATGCAATACATGTTTGTTATACATGGTAGATCTCTGCCTACATAGTAAACATATTGATTCCAATACCGACAACAGTCTTGAGAATACTTCCGATCCAAATGCTAGATTGGTTATCAACGAGTACATGTGCCAATCCAGCAATCACACATATAATAATAATATTTGTTTATTATTATTTATGATTATAATGATAATATTTTTTAGTGTTGACTGCACTAGTATTTGATCGGTACTCTGGATCGACTTTAGGTATCGGAAACTGTATTAGGAAGAAAAGTAAATGGTATTGGAACGTCTCAAACACATGTTCTTTGACTTCACAGAGACATTAATGAGTTCATGGAATTCTAATCCACTCGGAGAAAGCAAAGCCAATGTGACGCTTGAATGGAGTATTTCTTAATGGCCACCGAGAAGGACCTGCACTGTACACCTTTCTCGACCACATTCTCTCTCTGCATTAGAGAGGCATTTAGATCCTTTAAACAGGTCAAGCCTGCACAATGGAAAAGGCGTGATTTTAATTCTCAAAACGTGAAACACAGAATCACACTAAAAGAAGACCACGTGGAGTGAACTATAGAAATATATTACATCCTCACATTATTATGTGAAAAGATGTTTGTTGGTTAAGAAGAATTTTACAACTCTGACTGCTGGGTCACTGAGGTCTGGAGAAAATGTATTTTTGCTGGCAGGTGATTGGCAGTCGTAAGGTAAACTCACCGGATGTGTCCGTCACAGACTGAGCTGGTAGACCACAGAGATGCAGGTTTTTTTTTTTTTAATTCATTACTAAATGAATAACAAACACATAAGGGGATAAAATCATTCAACCCACTACAATAACCACAAACGATGTAATAACAAAACAACAGTATCAAAAACACAATAAATGATAATGAAAATCTAACTGCAAAACACTGCCCCTCCCCCATGATACACAAGGTACGTGATGTCCCCGGGAACACCGTGTCCCGTGGTTCAGTATGTGGCCATCACAGTGTCAAAGAAACTTGCAAAAAAAACTGAATTCCTTGTTTTGGTGCTCCTAATCACAGCAGCTCCTTTAGAACACCGTGAAATCTTCACAGGCAAGATTGAGATAAAAGACTGCACCGCCATTATTACTGTACACCCTCAGCTGAGCTGCAGTTAAATGTCTTCGATTTTCATCTTCCATATATTGTACAGTAGCAGAGAGCACTCCTGCTTCTGTTATTTAGTCCATTTGAGAATGTCACATGGCTCTTTCTGAAGCTGTAATTTATTTCCACGATCCCTTACAATTCTGCTTTTTCCATCACTACCAGAATTGCACAAGAGTAAGGTTTCTCTTTTGCTGCAGGGATCCCAATTTCCCTCTCAACTGCTTTAATAGATCATAATGCTGTCTGGCCCTAACTCTGTTATCATCTCTTTATTACCCCCAAATAACACAACAGACAAAAGCTGAAAACAACAATAATAAAAAGAAAATTTCAGACCTTTTATGGAGGTTGATGTAAAGTGTGAAGAGTTTATTCGAGGGTAGAATGGGGGGAGGCGCCTTAATATCCAAAGAAAGGTGTCGTCATAAGGCTCAACTCTGTAATTAATTTTCATTAGTAACCTCATTAGAATGTCATGTTAAATAAGACGATTGCGGCAAAATGTGAGAAATCATATGACAAGACATTGAAGATAGAATTCTGTCTTTATTCTCAGAAGAGTTTAAACTCATTACAAAATACTTTATTTTCTCATGGCCCTAACCCTCTTCCATATCAAGTCATACGTCATCTGTTTAAACACAGAGATTGGCGCGTTAATATTTGGTTAAACTTTTTGTCTATGTGCAATTATTCTATTGTTTTGTCACTCACTAGTCTGTTCTTGGTACATTGAGCAATTTCTGTCAAAATCAAGTGTTTTCTTTCAACTGTGCAAAAGGTTTCAGAGCCAAACGATTTCAGACAGTGGGAAAAGAAATACAAGATAAGGGATTCAGAGACAAAGAGCTTTTTTGGGACTACTAATGGACAAGCTGTTCAGATGAAATATCTTGCAATAAACTTGACAGCTATGTCATGCCCGTGTAAATATTGCATTTGGATAGTGTTGGTTGTTAGTGTGGTTTTCTAGCCACTGTTTCTTTTCTGACACATAACGCGTCGAGTCATTCTGTCAGTTCTTATATCAGCTTTGTGCTGCCATGTTCTGCGTAAGGATGAAGTAGGTTTTCACCAACCATGTGGCCACATTGTGTCCACGAGCTCACTGAATAGTAACTGACAGCTAAAAATCCCAAACGAGAGAAGCTGTGCTTGCATCAGTTGTTTTCATTCATGCTTTGCGCTCAGTGTCTCGTTCACCAGCTGTGTGAAGATCAGCTGACGAGCTCAGCCAATCACATTCGTGCAGGTGTATGGCGTTGTCCCTAACAGGCAGGCACATGCTGATATCCTCAAGCTAACACCTTTTTCTGCTCACCTCACTAACAGTGACCCTAAGTACACATGTATATACGTATTTGCATATAAGTAACATTGTTTAACCATTTGCTATCAGTGGTCAATCCCTTGACTCAAATCATCTGTCCTACATTGGCACTTTCATCTTTAATATATAATATATACCGTATTTAAAATTTGATAAATTGTCTGCTCCGCTATTGTCAATTCATGTTTTGTATTGTTAGGTTGGATTAGATAGCTGAAGTCCTGATCAAGCCTCTAGTCTGAATGTTTCCTTTGATCATCAGGATGGACAATTTCTTTTGTAAATCAGCCAGTTGGTCCCCCGAGTAACCCGAGTCAACCAGTGAGTGAGAAGGAAAGCCCTTTGATGACTTGTTATCCAACTACTGTAATGTTGAATCTGAGTGTGAAAAAAATTCTCTCCACAACTTCAGTGTCATCAAGCAAAATGTGCAACTCAGAGCTTGTTATAGTGAATGTGTGTGTGTGTGTGTGTGTGTGTACGTGCTGGGCAGCTCCCAGATGTACGCGTGAGTGTAACCCTTTACACCAGAGGTCATCAACCTTTTTTGCGCCACAGACCGGTTTCGTGTGAGACAATATTTTCACGGACCGGCCTTCGAGGTGTGGGCGATGAATATGACGTAATAAATATGACTTCATAAAATTCATAAGGCCGGCTTAAAAACAAATATAAACTACATAATAATACAACTCACCATTACGCCGAATTATCATCTATCTTTCAGACCGTGATAATAAATAAAATATGTTTTTTATTCATTCTTTCCGTGCGACCCAGGTACCAAGGGACCCACGGACCGGTACCGGTACCAAGGGACCCACGGACCTGTAGCGGTGGTTGGGGACCGCTGCTTTACGTCACTGTAGCTGCCCAATACACATGATATGTTGATGGTCAGGCATCCCTCTTAAAGTAACTTAACAACAGCTGGAGTTCTGGAGTTCAACCTCCATTGATTGAGGTTCCCACTGTGCTAAAGTGAGGTACAAGTGCACACAGGGTCTGTCACTGTTATATGATGACATTTGTATTATTGTGTGTATGCATACAAATTTGCCCAGCCTCAATGAGAAACACTATACATTAATATCAACCAGATCCAGAAGGCAACGCGTATAAAGCTTACCAATTCACTTAAGTCGCAAAATCTGATTTCCACATTATCATATCCACTATAAAATCCATACATTACTTATAAAAAAACATTATTGGGTCATCTTCCTCTTTGAAGAGCAAATTGTGGAGCTAGTGCTACTAGCTACTGTCACTGGGAAAGAGTTGGTAACAATGGGCTGGGTTTTGTTTTGGATACATCAATATCTAGCTTACGCTGGCTGGTTTTATCCAATGTAGCCGACCCCAGCTCGATGATATTGTTGCAAAAATGTATATATATATATATATATATATATATATATATATATATATTTGAAAAGTAACAGATTGTACTTAAAATGACGAATGCTCATATTGAATTATTTGTACTGCCATTGAACAGGAAGTAATGGCTGTACATCTAATACATTAGCACAGTAAATGTTCACTGACTCCTCCTTGTTGTATTGTCGAATTCTTTTTTCAAATATTCCAAAAGAGGAAAAAGCTTTTAAAATTGACATTCTACCCTTTTAGAGTAGGCTATAAAGAACAATAACTTAAAAGCATTTCCCGTTGCAGCATCATTATAAGCAACCAGCGGAGGGAAATACGAAGATAAGAATCATAATTTCCCAACAAGAGCTGAACAGCGGTTAATGTGTTGCTGAAATGTCTTCACTGTGATGTTATTATCCGTGCATCTTCAACTCAGTCAGAACATTTGGACTTGGCCATTATTTCAAATTATGCACAGATTGCTTTCCATTGCCAGGAACCATGATATACCGTAGCATACAGAGTCTCATTGTTCAGCCTCAGAACTGCTGCTTGTCCTTTTTGGTCTCCGTTGCACACAAGCACACTTCCTCGCACGCTCTCCTCTCTCTCCTTCTCACTCTCATACATATGCAGGTCTCATTTTGAACCCTTTTGCTCTTCCTCACGAACACACTCTGCATCTGTCCTCCCGCTGCAGCCGGATCCACAATCCTCCATCTAATCCTCTCTTGTTCCCATGCTTCATTTATCCCTTTTGTCACCTGCAGGTCTTTCTCTGCTTGTGCACACCATTTATCCTCGTGGTCCTGCTCTTGCCTGTTACTCCGGGTCCATCCACACGCTGCCATGCTGTGACTCGGACCTCAGTCTGTGCTGGACTCTGGAAAAAAAAAAGCTGAATTTGTTAGAGATGAAAAGCACTCTTCTGGACTTCCTGTCTCGGAAGAAATTACCTGACCTAACCCCCCACCCCTCCACTACCCCCCACGCCCCCTCTTCTACCTTTTCAGCCAGAAACAATTGCTCTGTTGGAATTCTCGGGCAGAAATAAAAGCCGCCATGCTCCTCTTCAGAATTCAAACCCATCTTGTATTTACAATATCATCAATGTATTTGATGTATTAATCCGCGAGATCCTCATGTGAATTTATCTTCATTGATAAACACTGATCACTCCGGAGTTTTTACACAAATGCAAATCTGTTAACTTTTGTTGTTGTCCTTTTTAATCCTAAAATTCAGCAGGATTAAACAGTACTAAGTTTGAAGACTAACAGGAAGTGCGAGTCAGGAACAATACATAGAGGGATGAGTAGGCGCATTGTTTGTCATCTATTTACATTGTTTACTGGAGAACAAGCGCTCGGTAGCTCGAGATAACACTTGCATATATAACAGAGGAAAAGGTGTGACTGTTTGAAACTCGCCTTTTGGTTACACAAGAAGTTTGACAGGAGAATAATGACACCATTTTTCATCATCATCTCCCTCTCTCCTCTCCAGGGTCTCATCTCCTCACCAGGTGAAGCACTGTGAGCCACCGACCCTCCCCCCCTCCCTCCCCACCTCCCCTTCTCTCCTCCCTCCCTCCTGCCCCAAAGACGTCACCCGCTACCCCAAAACCCTTAAATCCCACCTGGCCTCAACCTGCCAAACCCCATCCGACAGCTGCCACTGGCCCTCCCCTTACCCCATGGTGGCCCCAAGGCCCGCCCTCTCACTGCTGTTGGCTGTCCTGGCCTGCACGGGGCCCGTGCGCCCCTCGCCCCCCCTACTGCTGCGGCCCCGGGAGAGAGAGAGGGACTCGGGTGGGGTCAACATCGCTGTGGTCCACTCGGGCTCCTCCCTGCTCCCGGAGACGGCGGTGGTGGGAGGCACGGGGGTCGGCGAGCCGGGGACGGGGCAGGGGCAGGGGCCTGGTCCGGGAAACGGTCCGGGAGGAGGAGGTGGAGGAGAAAGAGGAGGAGGAGGAGGAGGGGGAGGAGGAGGAGGAGGAGGAGGAAGGGGAGTAACGGATACAGCCTCGCTGGAAGGAGTAGCTGCGAAGGCCTCGTTTTCCTCCTCCTTCTCATCATCCCTGTCCCTGGCGGCACTCGTAGGGGAGACGGTGATGACGCCGTCGGGTCAGGCCAACGTCATCTACCTGGCTGTGAACGAGAGCAGCCCGGGCACCCTGCTGCTGCAGCTGTGTGAGCTGCTGGCCACCACACCACTTCAGGTAAACACAGTACACAAGCCACCCGGCACACAAGTCTTCCACGACTAGTTCTCTAGCTGACGAATACATTCAGGCCATTAACTTATTGTTGCCACGGTTTACTTGTTTGTTCATTCAACTGTGGAGGAATTGCAACCCCCCCCCACTCCCACCCCGACCCCCTTACCCTCTTCATTCAGTCCTGTTTATGTTCTTTGTGCCGTTTGTTCATCTTTTCACTCATTCACTCATTCATTCATAGTATAACACTTGTGGATGGGAGTCTGCATCTCAACTCTGAGAGCTGCTTGTGATCGTACAGATGGAGGTAATAAAACACACTACTTGCCGTACTCATGAGTCACTCATTCATATATTCATTCATTCTTCTATGAAAATAATGCATTGCATCTATTTATCTAATCCTTGACTGTCTATTTGTTTTAATGTCAGAACAGTGGAAAGTTGTTGTTTTGAACATACTCGATCAAGTATGGTATTTACTCTTGCTATCTCATTCCTGGGTCCTGTCTGTAGCCTATTTGCTTATCAAATGCTTCCTTGTGAGAATTGAGTCAGCTACACTTAGATTCAATTTGTTCCCCTGAATCGCAACAAGAAAACAAGCGTTAAGTCATCAACCAGGCCTCAAATCACTAGCGCTCCTCATATCATTACGGAAAGTAATGGCAATTTCCTGACCCTCAGGCGTTTATCCTGAATCTATTACCGCTTTCCTGAAAGGTAATCACAACAAAACCCCGGATATCAGAGGATTCATTCAAAACATGGCTTGTTTGCATGTATGCAAGACACACATCTGTTAGTAAGCCCGGTAGGAGCTGATGTGTTCTATGAGCCATGAGCTTATCTGTAGTTTTTGTGGCTTGAAGCAGCTTAAGTTGTGCAGGTAGAACACACCTTCTTCTCCTGACAGGACGCCAGTCCACTGCAGGGACTTACTTTCGATTTTTATCTCTGTGAACATTGATTGCCAATCAGAGCAGCACAGAATTCCCATTTTTAAAAGCCTCCAACAGTTTCATTACTTCAATAAACCTGTTTAAGAAATAATCTGTTTCTTCAGCAGTCTAGATGTGTGTTAGCTGTGTAAAGTCTTAGTAGAGAGGAGTAGGAGTATCATCTGTTGAATACTGTGGAAAGCTTGTAAAGGTACATATTGTTCTACTATATTTTGCTCACTTTTTCACCCTTTAATTCATTCTCAAAGCTTGCTGAATAAGAATAAAAGAAATGGCAGCTTTGATTAATACAAGTGTAATGAGAAGCTTAAGAAATTCTTCTCGATGAGGCTGATGCAATGTCTTTTGTCTGATGGGCTTTGTTTCACAGTACAACCTTTTTCTTACTTTCAGGGTTTGGTGTTTGAAGAAGAGAGACCGCCGCCTCCGAACCGGGCCCCTCTGGCCCCCATGCTGGAGTTTGTCTCCGCCCAAACCGGGGTTCCCGTGGTTGCTGTAGGGGGAGGGGCCAGCCTGGGACGAGAGCCACAGGTATAAATGGATTACTTAACGTTGCATCATCGACCCTGTTAATTTGGACTAAAGCTAGGTCTGTGGCTTAAAAGATGAAATGCAGACTGTAAGAAATAATGAGCGAAGTGACTACCTGTCAACCTCATTTAAAATTAAAATTTGAATTATTGTTCTAGTGGAGTTAAAGGATAAGTTCACAAGTTTAAGCCTCTCCCCTAAAGTTGGAGTCGAGTAAAATTGCAGTCTTGCTACAGCCCCGGATACCTAATATTTTCCTTTTTTGTCAGAAAATTTCATTTATTAATTGCTGTCAGGATGTAATGAGAATTTCAACAAAATGAACAGCAGCCGACCAAAGTTTTAAATCAATCTATATGCAGATGATGTAACACTTTTCTCAGAGGTGGATTCTCCAGTGCTACCAATATTGTTTGTTAACCTGAATATATAAAATTAATATAATAATTAAAATCTCACAGACTTTTAAACATATAATGTATGATATTTCAATTATTATTTAGTTAATAACTTATTCAATTACTCTTCAAAGTTTAAAAAGCAACTTAATACCAAACTGGGAAGCTAATGACCTCGGCTGGTTGTTAAAGGTGTTTTTTATCATGGCATTTGATGTATTGATTGATGTCTGATTGATGGGTGTACAGACTAATTCAACAAATATATAAATAAAAAGGTTTCTGAAATACATTACCTACCTTAGCTTTAAGTCAGATTTCAGTCAGATGTCCATATAAGCATTGAAACAGTTTTTACTTGCTGTAATCATTCCTTTTGTTCATATTAAAAATATATTTAAAAAAATATTTTATCCTAAAGCTCTTACAATGTAACTTATGGATGTTTTGTGCATAAATATGTTCCAAAGACGCTTCAACAGTCTGATCCAGTCAAATCATTTTAGTATGAAATCTCTGTCTTTGTTCCAATCCTTCCACTGCAGCTCAAACTGGAAACACTGACCAGGTTGTGAACCTATCTTTTAATTTAAAGCATATAGTTATAGATCAATTATGGCTGAAGTTGCGACCCCTGTTATGTTAATTATGTTAATTAGTAAATTATTGTCAATAAAATCTGTTGAAGTGGGTGGAAGCTGCGAGTTCTGCCGTTTTCCCGTGAATGGCAAGTATTTCTTAATGGACTATATCCTGATGGGGATTACATTATTGACATAGCAAGACATTTTTTAAATTATGATTAATATTTAATTTGAATTATGAATAATTAAGCATAACATTTCCCTTCAACACATCACATATGTTTGGGAACTTGGGATCGGAAGAACAAGACGTAAACAAAACTTTAATAGATTATGACCTTATCTAGTTATGGATATTGCAAACGTGTTAGTAACCAGTTACCTATTCAAACATCCAGTATACACATTGACATTCATTTTTACCTCCCGATGAATGCAAATATTCACTATCCTTTTAACTCTGGTTTGGGCTCAACTAACTCCTCAATGCTCCACCATGTTCGCCTACTAGTCGCCTACTTTGACTGTTTGCTGTTTGGTGCAGCGCAGGAAGCAAACAGTGGGATTATTAGAGCTTTAAAACACCTGCACGCTGCAGTCGACAGACCAGAAAAGTTGTAGCTGTAAAACCAAGACAATGAGGTGTGAAACGTGAGAATGCTGATTGGAGCTCCAGAGTCAGGAGATAATTCTCTGTGGGTTCGTCACCACGAGCAACTCCTTTCACACTACGCATAGTCATTTGTTTTATCGCCAATATACGGTGAAATAGAGCAACCTTAAGACCAGCATGGGTCCTTAGGTGCCAGTATTAGAAAACAAGCGGAGGTTATTGTCTTTTTTTTTTTTTTCACCACATTAGGTTCTCATCATAGCAAGAGCTGGCTCAGACTTGAAGTAAGAATACTTTATTTCTTCACAGAAATAAACAGTTCAGCTCTGGATTTGACAAAATGCTTCAGGCCTGTGAGAAATATTGATGTATAACAGTCACTATCGCTAACAGATGGCAGTACCTCATAGCGTTGTGGAGCTGAGTGAAGAATATGTACTTCCACTCAGACTGAAGTCCCTTGGAGGATATAGTTATTTTCTAAATGCTAAACATTTTAGAAGACCTGCTGCTCTGGCCTTATCACTAAGCACTAATGTAGGAGATGAAAATGGAATGTTTGTCAAAATTGCTCTAGTTCTGCCGCTGCTGCTGAGCTCAACAGCACCTCAACTGCTTCTAATTACTGAGCAGAAGACATTTGTCAGTATTTTTTAAATGTTCTCGTGTACACTACAGTAGTTCAGTGTACGACTGAGACAAGTTGTACCAGCAATTGCAATCAATATATATTCTTTTGCTTTTCCAGTTTCAAAATCCACGATCCGGTTAGTCGTGATGAATGCTGAGTCAACCTTGTTTCAGATGACGCTCGCTTGGACATCGGTGCACACTAATGAATGTCAGCTCTCCAGCTGGCTAATCTTTGTGGGAATGTTGTGCTGACAGACATTAGCAATAAGTAGATCAAGCTAACAAAGCAGTTTAACATGGCAGATGTGGTATTTAATAAATAGGCCAATTTGTATCAAGTGGATCTTTTGACAGCATGATGTGATTATTGTGATTTCTACGTAACTGCAACTTCAGCTACCGTGACATTTGATGTGACACGCCGCGCTCGGTACTGAACTGTCTGCATCTGAAAATAATCATCTCAAAAGCAGCTGCCATTAAGGCTTGAGGTGAGGTTGCTTTGAAGTTCCACAAGGCGCAGAACTACTTTTGCTCTTGTTATACTCCATCAAGTCTCTTACATTTATACACCTCTGCGTGCTCCCGCCACTGCATCTTAATACTAATGCCAGATTTGTACTGAGCCTAATATGTTATTTACCTTTAATAACTTGCTTTCAGAGTTTACCCTCAAACTCTTGGTTCCATAAGGTCCAGGGATAACACTCTGATAAGAGAAGATGATATATTATTGATCCACAGGAGAGAACCAAGTACTTTTACTGGTTTAGTTAATGTTCTAAACGCCAAGCATTTTGGCACCTGTTATAATTTACTCACTATGGCCTCTTTTTCACTGCAATATATAATTCCTGCCCATCTATGGAAACAGTCTAATTATGGCTAGAAGTAGAGTGAACTCATAAATGTCTTTTGTGCAGCGTAACAAAGTTATAATGCTATAAAAGAAAATTATCATATTGTTTTTTTTTTTTTTTAAATAGAAAAACCCTGGAATTTCAATATCCAGCATATTTTCAAGTGTTCACAAGTGCTACTAGAAAAAGAAAACGAGGCTCCATGTGCTTTACATATATTGAATCATCGCTTACCAGCATAGGCTCTGTTTTAGACGTGGACGTAGTCAATGTCGCCTCACCCATTGGTTGTGGAATGCTCCTTTGAAGGCTTGAGTTCGGCATTTTGGCCATCTCCGTCTTGTTTTTTTGCAACCAGCAGTGACTTGAGAGGGCAGAGCTAAGCGCAACCGAACACCGAACAAGATATTATTAAGCAATTTTACAACTCACTTTCATGAAGTGACAACACACTGTGAAAGAGTGAACGTTTTAAGGTCAAAAACACAGACGACGCCGGGGTAGCGACCTGTCAATCACAAGGTAGCCCCGCCCTAAAAAATACTTTGCTTTATGGTCTATTTGGCTCTAAATGGGACCATGAGTTACTAAATGACCATCATGCTGTATTGAAGACGAATTGAAACTAGAGATTGAGACTATAAACTCGTTGATTCATAAACAATTTTTTACAATGTTTACTGAGGTAAATCAAGTGAGAAGTAGGTTCATTTTCTCATAGACTTCTATACAATCAGACTACATTTTGCAACTAAAGGAGTGGCCCCTGATACCCATTTGAAAGAATGCAGGTTTGAGGCACTTCTGCGTTGGCTTCACTCTTCTGAACTGGAGGTTGCCGCTTGTTTCCCAGTCGCGCTGAGGAGCGCAGACCTGAAGGTTTTCTCCAAGCTCCGGTTACTGCAAATGATTTATTTTGGGTGACATTTGAAGTGAGATATGTGGACTAAAATAATTTTGTGTTCAAGTTGTTCCTTGAAGTCCACTTAACCGGCTCATATAAAAAGCTACCGGCTAGTTTGAACTAGGAAGCACCGCTAGGCTAACTTAGGTTGGCCTAGGAGTACATGGATTTAGCTCATCTCGTCCCTCTTCCACTGTGTTTGAGTCAAATGCTACTTAGCTGGAAAAGCCACGGCTCGGTGACCCTGCCTATTGGGCTTCAACACAACAAATGTGCAAGATTTGCCCCCCAGAGTGGCCCAGCATTTGAGAAATGTTTGTCTGAGTAAACTCTAATCAGTTATTAATTGCCTTTGGGACGCTGAGTCATGCTTTTCTCTCCCCACGATACACGCCGAGAATCAATCAACCTTGTGTCAACAGTGCTTTGGAAACTGTGACTTGGGACACGACGTCAGTCATTCATTGTTTCTGGTGAGTGCTCACATGACAAGCGTCACATAAGCTCCAGCGTCCAAGGGGGCACCAAAATGTTGTTTTATGTTTCAGACTACTCTCTCGACCGCTCACTCCCGGGCACGTTCCCTGTTCTCTCCACTCTCAACACGAATCAGGCTGTCGCCGGTTTGATATTTGACCTAGTTCAGAGCAGCGTAACCCGAGGTGGGCCCCGTCGACACGGGGAGGCGATGATGCTCCCTGAAGTTTCCTCTTTGATCGTCTACATGTACACAAAGATGCACAAAGAGACTGGGTGATTAACTCCAACACATGCTCGACTGCCTCTTGGTTTTATGTTCAGGAAGAGCAAAATAATTAGTTGTTGCCAACAAAACTTTGGACCATGTCAAAAGAAGTGCATGTTTCCAAACCGTCATAGAAAGTCATTTGGCTTTTTTTCAGTGTTTAAACTCACATTCAATCCAACTCTTAACCCATACGGATTCTTCCTTTGTTCTAGTTTCAAGGAAAATACAAAAGAGGAAAGAAAGACAACATGAATTCCTCTCTCGACCAGTGAGCGGCTCATCTGTCCGGATTAAATGTGACTGGAGCAAGAGGAAGGCTATCACTGTTTCTGTCATTGGCACTGAAAGCTTTATTCAGAAGTCAAGGACTGGTTTTTGACAGACAGGCTGTGTTATTCCTCCCGGTGTTTAGTCAGTCAGCCAGCCACGAGGCAAGGACCAGAGCGGAGCTGGATGAGAATAGCAAGACGGCTACTGTATGGATGCGCTCTTACATAACCGGGAAACTTGCAGTGTGAGTCCCTGAATTATGTTCATGACATTTAAGCACTGGGCTTTTTGCAGTGAATAACGATGTCAGTGGGCTACTTCTCGATAGCCTCTGTAGCTCGTCTGCCTGTAAATTAGAGGGAAACAGTGAAGTAGCAACCTGTTGCGTGATATTAGCTCCCACAGCCAATGGCTCGGTAGCGGTCGGGCTAATTGTGTTCTTTGGGGCCGAATGTGTTCATAACTGTGGAAACATTTATTTTTTGTTCATATTAATATGCATCTAATACTGAAAGCTGCAGTTTGAAACTCTAGTAAAACATTTTATTTGTTACATTAGTCACTATATCCGAACAGTAATATATGAGACGGATGATTTATGAACAAATCTGGCTCTTCTTCAGTCACGAATACAGCTGTCAATCACTGCTGGTGAACTGGTATTAAACTAGGCAGCGCTGATCAAATATAAATCAAGATTCTATTAGTGCATTGCCTAATTCTCACCGTAAATGTTTTCAGAAACATATTTTAGTTGGTGTTTAGCTGTAAGATAAGAAAGTTTCCCCGGTCGGTGGGGGGTGCTTGGTTTTCGGCGTGGCTCAGTTGTTAACATGGCGGCCGGGTCACAAACGTTCTCATTTTAAAGCCAAATGTTCCCGTCTCTCTCCCTCATTGCTCTCAGGAAACCGGCTCCATCTACCTCCAGTTCACCTGCTCCACCGCACTGCAGCTCGAGGTGATCTTCGAGGTGCTTGAAGAGTACGACTGGACCTCCTTCTCCGTGGTGACCACCCGTCACCACGGCTACGAGGACTTCCTGGCCATGGTGGAGGGCATGACGGACGGTTCATTCATCGGCTGGGAGAAGAAGAGTGTGGTGATTCTTAACGTGACGGATGACCCTGGTGGGGCCCGAACCAAGCGGCTGCTCAAAGACAACGAAGCCCAGGTGAGTCAATCCTGACTATTCCCTTCATTTATTGCTGTTTCTTGCTGAGTCAAAGGGTAAAATAATATATCTTATGATATATACCTGATATACAGTATATATATATATATATATATATATATATATACATACATATAGTGTATATATATATATATAGTATATATATATTAGTATCCTCATGCTCAGATAGGGGGAAACCAAAAATATATTAAATAATACATTTCTCTCTTTTAAATTTCCTCTGTATGCTGGAGCAGAAAAAACAAACAAACAGTTGATTTAATTTCAAAAGGACTCCAGAGAGTCAATACCAGGTTAATCAACTTTGTCAGATCAATATATTTGCAGTGCTCTCCCTGCACCGGCAGCTGTGACATTAAAAGATACCTCTTCAGGCATTTTAAACCAGAGGAAAGACTCTGAGGAAAGCTTTAAAATCTCACCATTTAATAATTGGCTTTCAGTAAAAGCCTTATTTAGGGGAGGTTGACTGAGGACACACCATTCATTCACACTGACATCCTGGGACACACACACACACACACACACACACACACACACACCTGGGAGCTTTGTAGTCCAACTGCAGTGGTTAACCGTTGCAGCTCCGCTCTGCAGCTGCTCTGCTGAACCACTGAGCATTCAGGATCCTTCGGCAGAGTCCTGTATGATGAATCCACTTCTGTGAGGGGGTTTCAGCGCAGACTGGCAAACAAATCACACGTCTTACAAACGTGTCGTTTTTTTAAATTTTTTTTTTTTTTTGGGATGACTTAACAGTACTCTTTATTTTTCTTCTTTTAAGAGCATTAGACATTTTTGGCCTTTTCCGGCACATCCGAGCATTTTTTGAGAGGTTGTGATTCGTCAACGGCAGTTTTCACAAAGTGACCAATCACAGCACGGACAAAAGGGTCTGAAAGGTGACTGATGTCATCCTTTACAGTGGAAGCAATTGTAGATGTGTCCCTGTGCTAGCGTAGCGCTGCTACACAACCGCTTCCACATCTGTCCTCAAACAGCAGTTGATATAATATCCCAGAAAAAGTTACTCCAGTTTTCCTACGAAAGTCCGGAACACGTGTCAATCGCTGCTTGTCAAAATACAACTTCCGTCTTTACAGGAAAGTCAGTTAGGTTTAGCCAACAAAACTTCTTTGTTAGGTTTAGGAAAAAGGTCGTGGTTTGGGTAAAAATGGCAATGCTGTAATAAAAGTTACGACTTCTCGTTTCACACGGGGAATGAACAGCGGTCTCCCGGCTGAAAGGTCGCAGTCATCCGATGTGACCTTTGCTGGTGAGCAGGAAGAAGTTTCTGGGTGTTGCGGGATCTTCTCTCTACTTTCTACCCTTTACTAATCTTTGAGCATGAGCAGTGTCCCCCCCCCCCCCCCACACACGCTAATGGCATTCCTATCAGCCTCATGATGTGGTAAACTAAGATGGCAATCACTGTAAAGCGAACCCCCTCATAGCAACAGCATGTTGGGTTCGTCGTTGTGAGCATATTTGGGTCATGGATGCGGTTAGCATGCTACAATTAGCATTTAGCTCAATGGCTCAGTGTCTGGGGACTAAGTTTTGTTAAAATCTTAATTTTTAATGATGTTGAAGGTAAATTTGGAATGATTTTACTTGCATTCAAATTGGTATAGCGAAATAAATTGGGAAATGAAGTACCAACTACCATTGACCACCATTCATTTTCATCAAATTATCCATGTTCACTGTAACAGAAAGGTTACCAGTGAACAGCGTCCACGAAGAAAAGGTAACGCCCGAACATTTAGTCAATGCCAAGAACTTTTTCTTCATTTTTACTTCAAATCACCTTGACATGCCGGTGCTAAAAGTCATTTGTCGGGCTGAAAACTGCTTCGGCTGCTGAACTAAAACCAAATGTCCTCCACCAAAATGTCCACCTCCACACAAACTAAAGTAGACAATGGGCAGTCAAGCACAACGCAAGCTTTTGGAGATTCTCCAAGAATGTGTTTTTTGTTTTGTTTTGTTAGTTCTTTTCATTGACATGGTTACATCTGGGCATTGTGTTCCTCAGTTCCTGGTTCAGTATCATCCATCAACATTTGGTATTTTTAACAATATGGGAGCACAAAAGAATTGCTTATTGCACCTGTGTTGGCGTTCCTGCCTGAAGGAGCAATGTGCTGTGGAGGCAGCCTCAGTAAGTATACGGATAAGTCTTCTTTGCCTTATTTTCTGTCTCCTCGCTCGACTCTTGGGTGATCTGGAAAATCGATCCGGTCTGCTATTGTATTAAAAGGTACATTTAAATGCTTCTCAATCTACTCCGGAGGAGCAAAGATCAATGAACGAGGAGGCTTGAGTGAGGAAATAGCAGAGCATCGTAAGCAGAAGTCTGTTATTGGATCAACACAACCCTTTACTGGAACTCTGGTAGCAATTGGACACACCAGCTGATCGGGCTGCTTTGAAACTGAATCACCACAGCACTGGTTCTTTTTCTTTTACGAAGCACTTTATTTTTGTTTCATCATTTTGGCTACTAAATCATTTCCACACATTAAGGCATTCTAATTATAATGTGGAAAATAAATAATGAACATGAATAACAATCAAGTAGACTCACAGTTTGGCTGTACACAGTCTACATAAAAGTTTGTTGTGCATCTGCAGGTACTTGTCAAACCGTTTCATTTTCAGGGACAACATTCACCTTGATTATTATTAGGACAGCTCATAAAATTATTAGTACCGATACAAACCGAGTGTGACACCTGCCAAACTCGTTCTGATCTGATAGCTCTTGAACAGTTACTAAATGGAGCTTGTGGTTAGAGTATTTTGTCAAAGAAAGAAATGTTTCTTCAGTTATCAATCCAAAGGAACAAAAGATACAGAGCAGTGAGTGAAACTGATGACGATGATGTAGCTGGAATTATCACCTGTCAATCACAATAAGCCCCGCCCTAAAGCATCCCCTGCTTTATGGTCTGTTTGACTCTAAATGGACCATAATTTACTAAATGAACATCATGCTGTATTGAAGAAGACTTGAAACTAGAGCTTGAGACCATAAACTCATGTTTAATAAATAAACAGATAAATCAAGAGAGAAGTAGAGTTGTTTTCTCACAGACTTCTATGCAATTGGAGGAGTCGCCCCCTGGTGGTCAGTAGAGGGAGTGCAGGTTCAAGGCGCTTCAGTATTGGCTTCACTTTTCAGACCCGCATCTCATGTGATGGCTTCCAAATGGAAACATTAATGTACCCAAATTCTGAGAAAAGTGTAAGTAAGAGGGAATGACTAGGATGTAGGGAAAAATGTGAGTGAGGTAAATGCGGAGATAATTACGACTGGGTTAGATGTAGACTGTGTCGTGTAAGCGCGCTGTTTTTATTGCCAAGATTAGTCAGACCACTTTGGATTCCAGATTTGGGTTGTGTTGGTCCCTCGGGTTACAGGAGTGCCAATCTGCCATTATACAACGATACTGCCGGCTTTCTTGTGTGCTTTTTCCTGTCATTATTACACCTTGTCACTGTTCCATTTTGAAATGCTGCTAGTGGGGTTGCATGCCAATATCTGCATAATCCCCCCATGCTGCTGAGGCCTTTGATGAAAAACCAAAGGGTACTTTCTCATAATGTAGCATTACGGTGCAGGTTTAGTACTGAATTTGTCAAGCCTGGCACTGCGAGTGTATGCTAAAATCCCCACCTCACACACACTCACACACACACACACACACACACACACACACGAACACACTCTTGATGTTGGAGCCATTGATTGAATTTGGTTCAGCCTCGTCTGTGCTGTGATGTGAGTATAATTCAGACAGTGAGAACTCTTTTCCGCTGAGACTTTCCTCTTTAGTGCTCTCTCTGTCTCTCTCTCTCTCTCTCTCTCTCTCTCTCTCTCTCTCCATCTCTCCCATCCTTTTCCTTCTGCTCCTGTTCCCCCTCTCCCTCTCTCACCAGACGTCAACATGACTCATGAGCGAGATCCGCACCTGAACGATCTGCATTTCATTTACACCTCGAATTAAAATCCAGTTTCTCCAGTGGGACCCCCCCAAAGAATTCCTCCGCAAAACAGAAATACTGCATGCCTCGCCGGCCCGACAACTTCCTGTCGCAGCCAATGCAAAATTATTAATCTGATGTGTCTTTTATGCATATTCTCGGAGGCATTGGGGAGGCTGCAGTGCTGCATGGGCCATTTATTTGACTTCAAAACTTGCCTCCGCCAATTAGCGTAACGCATGCATCAGCTGATGCGTCGCATCTCGCTGCGGTGACTGGTGAGCAAGGTAGTGGGCGCGATGTTTGTCCTCTGCATGTCTCTATTATTACAGCAAAGCATGACATATCAAGCAGTACAGCAACGGGGAGTGCTGGTGCAATGCTATTTCTTTCACTTTTTCACTCAGACTTTGATAACAAAGTGTCAGATAAAGGAGTGTGACGATGGCGCGGCGGCGTGCTCACATGGCGTCTTGACAACTGCACCAAGCTGAAAATGTCGGATCGAGGAGTACCCATCATAGATCAACGCATCGGACTTCAATGGATGTGCTTCAATCAAAATCAATTCAGAAACTGCCTTGTCATTTAAGGAGAAACATATGAATATTATTCATTTTCATTTTTTTTTTTTAGCCTAGAGCTATATAGTATTTAACCCACAGAAAGGATTTAACCGTGGTTATCCTGACGCGGAGCTGTGCAGGTGCTGACGAGGCTACTGCTCAACACGCGGCGGCTCGTTTTCCCTTCTCTCCGTCGATGATGACTACTTGGACTATTTATCTCGAGGAATTGGCCTTTTTCTTGAGAATTGATATGATAATTGAATAAACCATCCGTCATATTAAAATAATGAACTTCGTATTTCGGCAAAAAGATCAAATATCGTAAGCAAAGCCGTTCTTGGCTTCCGTACCGAAGGGTTTTCTCGATGGAAAAGATTCATTTTCTTCCGGCCGGCTTTGGCAAGAGTTTGATTGACAGATGGTTCATCCAATCACCTGCCAAGTATATCTTTTTTTTTTTTTTTAAAAGTGCCTGCCCTTTTAAAAACAGTTTCCAATATCAGCTTCTCAGATGGTTCTGTGTAACAACCCATCTGGCGCGTCAGGTTAATATTGCTCGGTGGTAAAAATGGAAGTGTTCCTTTGTGAAGATGAAATGTCTGCCTCTTGGAAAACATGCAGGACAGTGCGTGAAAAGTAGTGGCACAAAAAATCAAATCAGTTCTCTATTGAAAAGGTGTTTTGTGCGAATATTCACTAATTCTGAAAAAGAGACTTTTCATTTCAACCGGCACGTCGATGCGATACAACTCATGTCTTGTTAAAAAAATATGAAAAGCCACGGGGACCTAAATGAAATGTTGTCCTCCGAAATGAGATGTCTGACGTTGGTAAAAATGAGACACCTGCGCTAACAAAGTGATGGATGGCACGGAATGGACGTGTGACGGGATCCACGCGCCTGCTGGAGTGTGTTAGTGAAGCATTTTTGATCTTGACTAATTTCAGTTTTATAACCTCTCCAATGGTCTGACAAATCTGTGGAGCAAATTTTTACTCTAGTGCTTCCTCTGAGTAATCATCTGAAGTACCCTCAGCGTCAACCACACACACACACACACACACACACACACACACACACACACACACGTGCGCGCTACAGCCTTTTTTCTTTCTCTCACTCTCTTCTAGTTTCATGTTTTTTTTTTTACTCTTGTTTTGTCTTTTTAATCTCGCTACCACCATCCAACCCCCCCCCCCCTCCCCTCCTCCCCTCCTCCCCTCCCCCTCTTTAATAATGCATGAGGGGGACCAAGAGGCACCGTGCATCAAGTGCAGCTCCTTGTGTTGAAATTTTTTTATAATAAACAGGAGAGGCAATAATGTATAAGTGCACCTAGTGTACTGATGTATAAATGAGTATGCTCCATAATTCTTAGGGAAACATGAAAGGGCATTATGGGACCAGGCATGAAAGGACCCGTGAAGATGAAAAATGGGATGGAAATTCACTTTTTTACCCCATTTGTTCTCACCGTCCATTTCTTTTTCTTTTTTTTTTCTGCACGTTGACGCTTGCTTTTCTCTCCTCACCTTCTCTCTCCCTCGCTATTCTCGCTTTTCTTTCTTATTCCTCTGTTTCCTCATCTTCCTCCTTATTCTTGGTCTTTTTTTTCTTCTTTTTTTCCCTTCATAACCATCCCTATCTTTGTAATCTTGTCTTCCCCTCTAACCTCTTTTGTATATGTTTCCTTCATTCCTTACTTACTCTCTCCTTTTCAAATGACATCTTTCTCTATTACCTCTCAATCATTTGTTGACTAACTTCCTTCCTGTCTCTTTCATTGTGTTGTATTCCTCCCTCCCTCTTTCCTTCCTTTCCTTTCATTGATTCATCTTTTACTTTTGCTGTTTTTAAACCTGCTCCTCATTATATTCTCAATATAATAATTTCCTCTCATTTTATCTTGTACTATGCCTCCCGTATGTCCGTTTCCATCCTCTTTCCTCCTTCCCTCCACCCTTCTTCCTTTTCCACTAATTACTTCCCTCCCACCTGACTCCCTCCCTCCCTCTCCTCCTCCTCCAGGTCCGTCTGCTGTACTGCTCCCTGGAGGAGGCTGAGCTGGTTTTCCGGGCGGCCTTGGCGGCGGGTCAGGCCGGGCCCAGTCACATGTGGTTCGCCGTGGGACCGGCCCTGTCCGGTCTGGGCCTGGAGGGGCTGCCCAAGGCCTTGTTCGCTATACGGCCACAGGGCTGGAGGGACGAGCCTCGAAGGTATGAGCAGGGCAGAAGGGCTTCAGGGTTCACTGGCGGTGGTGCTTCCTCAGGTAGAGGGGAAATGATCTGAAACCTGTTCAGATATTATATATTGTGACTTTTTTCACTTTGCAATGGTGGACGTTTGGGGCTAGATATATGCAAAACAGGGTTGGATCAATAAATAATATATGATTTTCCAAAGCAAAAAGTATATTTATCTTCTGTATTTTAAATCAAAACTTTAAGCCGTACTGCACAGCCTTCAGGAATACCTAAGTTAGCCAACTCTACGATTTTCATAACAGATGTGTTCCCAAGGTCAAGAATAAAAAGAATGCTCAATATTTTGCCGTAGTTTTTAAACACCCTTGCAAATTAGCGACCATAAGCCTCTCGAAAGCCTTCGTAGGACAAAAAAAAATCCGGAGTGCAGAGAACTGAACGAGGAGCGTGTGGACAAGAAATTCAACTTTCTATCCGAAAAACAGGAAGATTGTAGATGGTTGTTTGTTCAAAAGTAACATCACTTCGCTTTAAAAGTGCAGCATGTGTAAGATCTGACCGTACGATCTACAGTCATCAGGAATACACAGAATTCAACCAAACTGCTGAAACTCTGAGAGCTCGTCAAAAATAACGCTGCTATTTTACAATATTTAATCGTTAATCGTTTCTGTGTGTATTTACTTACAAATTTTTTTGTAGGTTTGTTTATTGGATTAAATCCAAAGTGACACAAGTGAGAAAATTACGAACATTTTCAGAAGCTAATTAGATTATTTGCCGGAAGCTAATGAGTTAGCATGCTGAATTCAGGAGATATCATTGCAACACAACAGACTGTAACCTCTTCACATGCTGCTGATAATGTTTTCTGGCCAGATATTCCACTTTGCACCTTATGTCCTTTTCACTTTTTTTAATAACACCAACCATTCTCATAACATTCATAGCTATGTTCAATGGTATTAAATGGTTTGTCTCCCCATAACCGGCATCTGCCCTCGGCGAACCCTTAAACGCGACGTGAAATGTCAAATAACAACTACAACACTATGATTCTGAACCTCATAAAATTGTGCATGTTCTCAAATGATTCCTGACAGGAAGCGGTTTACAGTATTCCCTGTTGTGTGCGCACGTACGTGTGCAGCATGTTGTGCGATTATTAGCGTGGCTGAGAAACCAGCTCCGACGTCGTCGTTTCCTTTTTTCTCAGCTGAATTGGGGATTTGTATGTTTTAAGTGAGTTCTGCGATGCCGTGCCTCAGAGAGCTGCTCAAAACCGAACCCCGCGATCTTAAAAATACATGAGGATCAGTGCGAAAAGTACACACTCTCTTCTTCAACCCCTGAAAAACTCACTCTGTGCGCCTCCTTGCTTTTTTCTTGCAGCAACACACAGATACGGTGCACGGGAGCATTTTACGGCCACCTGCTCTCTTCATGATATATTCTCTGCTGCAGGGATGACCTGATTCCACCGCAGGGATCATTACCTTTTCATATAATCTAATCTAAATAGACTGACCGAGTGAATTTAGGTGAAAGGTGGAATCCCTTATTGATTTGAACTATTAAATCCAGCTCAGTCATAACAGGAAGCTTGAGGAGAGGCAGGTTAGCAGTTCTAGCCAGTTCATGCAGTCAGAGCAGGGCCAAGATGAACGTTTGTGTTTTATTGCATGAGATATCCAAACCGGGATTGAGGGTTCAAAACTGTGAAATAATAATAATAATCTTTCTGTGAAACAAGTCAATTTAAAAACAGATTCCTAAACATGCTGTGTTACATTTGAAGAGAGGAAATGCCCACTGAGCTCTGGGATATGACTCTTTTTTTTTTTTTTTTGCATCATCCCACACATCTTCTCGGGAATTGCCACGTCACTCCGTGTGCTTTAATAAACACCCGCTGTCTGCCGGCCATCTTAAATCCATCGAGATGCAGGATTCCTTCCAGCTTGCCGAGCAGCATTTTGAACGCGTCGGATTTATATGCCGTGAAATTAGTGTCGGAGTGAGCGGCGCACTTTTCACGAGCAGGCAGGACGTCGCGGCTCATGGTGGAACACGGGTGGTGTCCCGAGACTAGGGCTGGATACCTGAGGCCTTTACACACTGGTTTTTTAAAAATTTTTTATACATTTTCCAAACTAAGAAGGCAAACTCTATCACTCCTTTCGACCTTGACAAAGGCAGCGCAGACCTTTCACAATAAAAGCCCTAGACAGGCAAGTATTTCACGTATTTGCGTTGTTTATTCGTCACGTCCTCCGTGTGTTAAATCAAAAAACAAACCTAAATCAAAGGGCCACTGACGCACCATGAGTTTGTGGTTTAACGCAGGCAAAGAAAAGCATTTTCCACATGATTCCGATTTTCTCTTTATTATTTATTTAAAAAAACAAACAAAACAAAAGAACAGAAATAACTCTAAACGCTGCTTCTTCTGTACTGGTAAAAGAAAACATGTGCCCACCCAGGTGCATTCTGGTCCTACACTTGCCTGCCTCCTAATTATAAAACCCAGGTGCCCACAGCGTCACCCAATTAGCAAACAACAAAAAAACTATCAAAAAGAAAAAGCTATCCTAAAACATCACAAATCAAACACCCAAACTAACCAAACAATACTTGTGAACTAAAACAACTAAATACGAACATTAAATAAATAGCTCCAACACTTATTATTATTCTATTCTATTTTTTGTATATATTGTTCTTACCTGTATGTAAAAATGCTGCTTTAGCGAAAAAATGTCCCCTTGCTGGATTAATAAAGTCTCTATCTATCTATCTATCTATCTATCTATCTATCTATCTTTTTTTTTTTTTTTTTTTTTTTTTTTATCTATCTATCTATCTATCTATCTATCTATCTATCTATCTATCTATCTATCTATCTATCTATCTATCTACCTATCTATCTATCTATCTACCTACCTATCTACCTATCTATCTATCTATCTATCTAACTATCTATATATCTATCTATCTATCTATCTAACTATCTATCTATCTATCTATCTATCTATCTATCTATCTATCTATCTATCTATCTATCTATCTATCTATCTATCTATCTATCTATCTATCTATCTATCTATCTATCTATCTATCTATCTATCTATCTATCTATCTATCTATCTAACTATCTATCTATCTATCTATCCATCATCTTATCCATCCATCTATCCATCTCACTCTTGGCTTGTGCCACACAAAATGAACTGCGGATGTTCTTTTATTCTTTCACGTTGAGGAGATGAGCTCAAGTTGGAGTTCACGTCTGGCGTCCATCATTAGCTCCCCGTCAGTGGTGGAACGTAACAAAGTGCAGGTACTCCAGCGCCGTAGGGCCAGCTTTAAGATACTTTACGTATTAAGTGTTTTATGCAGTATTTTGCATACACGTCTTGACAATTTACTACACTTTTCATTGGTCTATTTGAATTGAGATATTTACCAGCGACTGAAGGCAAATACCTGGTAATAATGACTCGGTCCCGACTTAATGAGTTCATTAGAATCGCCTGAATGCACCATTAAACAATTGACCAGTGTGCAATGGTTCATTGTATACTGAGGGGTGCAGATGATGCACCAGCTGTGTCCTCCCAATCCCAACAATTAAACATTTCAAATGGCTGTGACAGAGTAATACCCACCTCCCCTTTGGTGATACGTTACAGGGAGTCAGTGTTTGTGACCGCTGCTGCTGACGGATCCCTCAGAGAGCCTTTTCTCGACATTAAAGAAATGATGCTTATGATGTGGATGTGTAGGTGGTTTTTTTTTGTGGCGACGTTAAAGAAACGGCACCCTTGCGGCGACGGGAGCGGGAGTCTCACCCCACCGCACCGCTAACGGCACTTTGAAGTCACACGTGAACTCAAATTCAACCTTGTTGACAGATTCAAGAGAAGATAACGTGTAGGGAAGAGTTGCCATAATTGTTTTATTCTTCGCGGCTGCTCTCTGACTCGTTCGCTCTTCATACTGCGTGAGTGTCTCTGAGCGGCTCATAATGTCCTGGATGGGTTTACACTGGAGCCAGTTGAAGCCGGCTGCGTCTCACTCAGACTCTAAAAGGTGCTTCTGTGCGTCTTTATCGGACGTCGTGGGGGTTCAGACCACGAGTCTGTGTTTAATAAGTTGGGAGTGAGGAAGAGGAGTAGATCCTGGCCATGTTTCTGAGCGATATTTCGTTCTGCACTGACCGAGGTGATGAGGTCACGATGAGTCACTTACGCAGCGAGAGAGAAAAGTGCGTCACGAGTTAGCTTTAACGTGACTCTCCTGGACTGTAGCAGCGACGTCTCGACTTTCGACGTGACGGAAGCAACACAGCGGGACTGCGGACGCCCGTCTTCCTCCGCTGGAACCACCACGACTCTGAATTCGTTCCCTGTGTGGAGGACAGAGTTTGTGACATCCCAAATTTATGCGCAGAGCACTTTTGAACTCTCTTCAGCAGTCCTTCCCCTCTTCATGTCCAGCCCCGCCAGCTTGTTTGAAGTGGTAATGCAGCTGGATTGGGGAAGCATGGAAATGCTTTATACATTTGGGGTCATTAGAGTAGGGGGTTTCCTGCCTGGCTGGAGCAGGACTATAGCTCCAACTTATTGTTGGTCTTAAATGTTTATTTTACATAATAAATGCTTGTCATACATAATAAGATGTAAGAAGTGCCTGGTGTTGTGTTCATGTGCTGAGCTACAGATCAGAGTTGACTTTACAGCCGTATTAAAAAGCAGCGCCCGTTATATAGTCGCCTAACATCTGATCTATTATTAAATTATCCTGAGAGAGAAAGCAAGAGAGCCTGCTTGTATTTATTTATTGGAATGAAGGAATCTTGAAATATACTTTTTGAAAGTGGATGTTCAGTGTTGTTCAGTGAAGCCGTGCTTGTGGTGGTTTATCGGCTCCAGCTGCTTCATTCACGCTCCACCATCAGTCGCTCATTCCTCAGCTGCTCGGCAACCAGCTGACCAGCAGCATCCATTCACAGTTACACAGGCGAACAAGGTGGCTTTCATAACCATACACTTCTTTTCTCCTTCAACGGAATTCATATTGTTCTTCTCCTTCAACTCCCAGCAAGACGGCAAACAAATGGATTTCCCAAAATGTTTTAGTATCCCTTTAAAACCCAGAAATCCTGACAGCACACCGGTGTTCCTCAGCCCGGCGGTTCTCTGATGACTCGTAGGAAAGCAGACGAGAGGAAAGAGACCGAATGCTGATGAGTCCGCTTTTGAGCTAAACGGGAGACCATTTGGATTTTGCTCTTCAGTGTTGATTCATCACTTTCTGTGTGCATAGAATCCCCCCCCAACCCCCCCCCCCAACCCCCCCACCCACCCCACCCCACCCCTCCACCCCTCCCCACCCACCCCTCCCAACACAGGAAAGTCATTTGTAGAAATTGGGCAATTCTACAGCATCTCCGTCGGTGAAGATGTAATTACTTTTCATTTTGTTGAAGTCCCACCTCGTTTAAACTGCTGATGGGCGTTCTTTAACGTTTTGCACCGTTTAGCTTTAAGGTATTGAGGAGAGAAGTCCATTCATTTCCCTCCATAAGTTCACTGCTATTAAGAGTCTTTTTGAATTGTCATTTGTCACTGGGTGTGCACGTAGTCAAGCAGTGACAACTGTCTTTCTGCATTTCCCTGGCCCTCGGCAGTGTCAAAAAAAAAAAAGACTTTTGAAAAGGTCCCCCTGTCTCTGTCTCACATTGTTCTCTCCCTAATCCTGCAGGCGCATTGCCAAAGGCGTCTCCGTGCTCACCCACGGGGCGATGGCTCTGCGGAGGGACCAGGGGCCCAGCAGCCGGTCGCAGTACGCCGGCAACTGCCAGAGTGACGGCAACCAGACCAACCGAGTGCCAGACAGAATCAGGTGAGAGGAGGGGGTGAGGAGGGGGGAGGGGAGGACACACGGTGACTTTGAATATCTGTGTCGCTCACGGCGGCTCTTGACACACAGCAGAGCGAGCGAGCAAACAGCAGGACGGCGTGGAAACGCAAATAGTGGCAAACTGCTTCGGTTGGCGCCTCCGCATTCAGAGCAGATCCGGAGAGCTGAGTCACTCTGACCTGGGAACAGCTGTTTGGTTTCTATAGCGATGTGTTTGACTGGTGAAACGTCGGTGGCCACTGATGGAAACATGATGGATTTCTGTGTTACGGCTGTACGACGGAATCAGAAGATTGATTACTGTAAATTATGATGATGAGGTCAAACAGACGTCTTTTCTTTCTCTGGCTTTACATAATAAACGTATTTCATAATGAGAGACCTTGATACTGAGAGCTTATTGATTCTGCAACTCAGCAACACTGTCCAGGGTCACATTCAGCGCTGCCAGAAAATGTAGACAGACATTGTGGTGCATTCATGTCCTGTAGGAAAAGGATGGGTCCTATTGGGCGGCGCTAGGGCATCTGATATGGAGACGCTTAATCAGGACATTTTTAAATTAAATGCATCAATCTGAGCAAAGTTACGAGGCGAGGTCTCTGAAGAACTTTTTTTTCTTTTCTAACTTTTTCAAGCGATTACTAGCGCCGCTTACGGGAACTCAAACGCTTTTGTTGCAAAAACTTCTTGCAATGCAAGCTGTGTCGAAGGATTTGAAGGACGTTTGAAGGACGTGGTCCATAAAGTTGTTTCCTTCAGAGTTCTAAAGGGCAGGCTGAACCTGCTCCTCGCCCCTAACTACACCCTTTGGCCTCATGGAAAAAGAAAACGAATGGTGCTTTCGGTTGGCCGTGTCAACTTGTGAATACCCAGGAAGTAAATACATGGCAAGTCCACATTGTTAGAGTTTACGATACGGTAGGAAAACCATGTACAGTATCCTTTCAGGATGTATATAACACCCGCGCTTGTCCCTCTCGCACAGACGAATATGTGGAGAGGAAATGTGCAGACGGGCAGAATAGCAGACTTTTAACTGTGTGCTTGATTGACTGCTGCTGCTCTTTGGCACAATGCCCTCTGGGAACCGTTGGGAGAAGTCAGGTATCGCTCTCCTTTCAGCTGTCGGGGTTACCGGAGCTGTCTGGGCACCGGCTGCTAGACTGGCTCTAGAGATTTGTGTTGAAATTGACTTATACGGTTGTGCCGTGTAACATTCACAAATGACTTGTCTGCAGGAGAGATGGAGAATATTTGCATGAAGGGCGGTTGGTACATTGGGTTCCATTTACTAAACTTTCCGGGAGAAATCTCCATATCAGGGACCATCATGCAAGTGAATGAGGAACCCCAACAGATAATGTCAAAAAGGCCCTTGAGCAAGGCACTGCATCCCTCGCTGCTTCATCTGAACCGCTCAGAGAGGACTGCAGCTGTGCCGGCTCTCAGGCCTCACACTGAACTGAATATGAAGAGGCATGTTTCTGGAAGGAAAACAAAAAAAACTTCCACGACAAGTAGGTGTGAAAACAATGGCAGGGCTTTATCTGGGACTTTAATTTGCATTTTAAAGCAAACGGCTGAAGGTGAAAATGCCAACTTTCTGTTTGTTCACTTCCAGCAGCAGAGCTGATAAGTATCTGAGGTCACGTTTCTGAACTAGTTCTGCTTAATAATTGTTGGTATCGCTTGAAAATGTTGTGGACTGACCAGTTCACATAAACAGGTCCAATGACGTCAGGCCGCATCGGGATCTATTTATCTCTTCTCAACCCTCACAGTGAGCTGGATAGCTGTTTTAACGTGACAATATGCACGATTATCCCGATAATGGAAATTCACCACTATCAACTCATTGTGAGTGGCCTCAAAATGCAAACCTGGGCTCTCTTGCTTCCATTTTCAGGTTTTCATAGATCACCTTGGAAGTTTGCTTAATTTTAGCGAAAAAATGTCAAATAAAAATCTTTGAGTCTGAACATTGAGAGACTTTCTTTTAAAACTTTTTTTTTATTTATGGCTGTAACTGAGGTGATAGACTGGTTTGGGCCTCGAAGTATTTCCAGTAAGGACAATACAAACAAGCCATTCCAACCAAGCTAGCTAGCTTTCTAGCTAACTCAGCCCTCACTGTATTTCCCCACTCTCGGCCCAGCTCTTCCCCTCTCATCCAAATTTGGTTACTTCTGGTTTCCAAATAAGAAATAAATGCTGATCTTGAGAACCCATCGGTGACGTCACAGTGACTACGGCCAAGTTAACATACAGTCTGTGGTCAAACCAGAGTGTTTTTAATCGGGAATGTGAGAGTGAAAGAAAGAATGTGTCTCCCTTTAACGTTAACGGAGAAAACTGGATGTTTACACCGATTCCCTGTAATTATTGAAAGGCACTCTGGGAAATGTTCTCCCTGAAATAGATGCAGATGAGGTGCGTTGAGGGAGAGCGAGCACAACCCAAAAAAAAAGCTAAATTACAACAGCTAACACCATGAAAATAACAGATTGCTGCAGATATGACAGATTGATGAGCGCTTTGGAGAAATCTTCCCCGCACAGACAACAAGTTCCACTGCAGATGGATGGTTACCGCAGGTTGCCTGCCTGCGCTCTTTAATGAAGTGAGGAGGTTCATTTTTAAACCCAGTGAAACATTTCATGCCCTTCAGAATCTGGCTTTTGAATGCTCTCAATCAACGGCGGGGCTGTCTGTCACGCTGACGGGCGCCGGGGCTCGTGGGAGTCTCATCCAGTGGCGGTGATAGTCCTCGCCACAGCAGCATGAATGACACCTGTAACACATGAAGGGTTTTTACTCTCGAGGGAGGTTAACACCTCACCCAAAATGACTCAGCAAAAACTCAACCTGTTGGTGTTTTTGAAAGATTCGGCGCCCTTGTTCACGTCTCTCTTTTGGGGGACATTTGGAGCGTCTGAATTCATTTCACTTCACGAGTTATTCATTGGAAACCTACCGTCAGAGTATTAATTGAGCCAACGCATGTCATTTTAAAAGTCTCACATCAAATCCAGCATTTATAGCTAAACAAACAAAAAAGAATGCGCCATTATTCGTAGATATCCCACACAATATTTTATATGTTGTCCATGTAATAATGAATGAGGAAGTATAAATACTATAAAATCCCACATAAGGCAGGTGGGAGCAGTGGTGGATGGGTAAAACAAACATGCTGTTCGTTCCCCATTTCAAATCAGAAGTCACTGTTGGTTTATTTTTCACAGAACTTGCGTACTTCGGTGGCGGCACTTCCATCGGTATTTTAAACTACTAGTTTAAATGTAATAATCTATTCAATAAAAATGAAATTAACTTAAGTAAGTAGGTTTGTTGCATCAACCTTACGACATATTTCCCGATGTTTTCCTAAACCTAACCAAGTAGTTTTGTTACATAAACCTAACTGAGTTGTTTCCTTTGAAGTCAGAAGGTTATTTAAAAGCCTGTGTGCACGTAACGAGCGGAAATTGACACGTGTTGCCGGATAGGAAAAAAGCCTAAAAAACTGCAGAGTAACTTTTCTTAAGATGTTATACGAACCGTTGTAGGGGAATACGTTGACTCCAGATATGATTCAATATGTTATAGTTCACTCTTAAGCAGCTCATGAATGTAATTGGGTCGATTTGGTACGTCTTCTGGACACATCTCTCGGCCCTCCTGCAGAGCAGAGCGGTGGTTACACAACAGAACTGCCAAAAGCACCCAGTGGAAGAAAAGAACACGTTTAGCTCATTAGCTAACAAACATCTGGATGATTTGCATAGATGGACTGTGAGAGAGAAAAACAAAAAGGATTTGCTCACTATCATGAGAACTGACTCCCCGGTGCTTTCACTTATCAGGGATCAGATAAACGCTCCAACAGCTCATTGCACCTTCTATTTGACAAGTCTTGAAATTGCCGGCGCCGCTTTCTTCCTGTTGGTTTAATGTGACAGAGTGAGATGCTGGGTTCGGCTTCATTTCAGTCGCCATTATCACCATAGGAAGACCCTGTAAGTGGCTACATCCGGAGACTGTGTTGAGACACTTGAGAGGCGTGCAGCTTAGGAAGGTGGCTGCATGCACTTCTTTCCAACATCAGGATTTAGTGGTGCGTCAGGCGGAGGTCTGAGATAACCTTTCTATGCTTCTTGGTGCATTTCCACTTGGCGTTGGATGTCAGATCTGATTTACCCAACCGGCAACAATAGGTAAATATGCCAAAAATGTTGGATTCACAGCAGTGACAATGGAAAATCTTCTCTACGTTTGATCTGTGTGTCCCACTGAATTACTTCAACTTAGAACAAGTGGGATATTTAGCAAGTCATTGCTGTTGATCAGTATGTTTCAAATAATCATAATCACTTAATCGCGAGTGGTTTTTAGAAGTCTACGGATATTTTGACACAGGTTCTATGCAGTGCTTCTGGATTACCATCGGGGTCCCCTGTTACCCTGGAAACGTAATTGAGTATGCAGTTTAGCTGTATGGGATTGTACTTTTATAGGAGACGGGGTCACTGAGATGGAAGGCGAACGTAGATCACACGCTCCTACGCACCCATCCACCCGACTTCCACACCCTTACTTCTGGTTTGCCAGGTAAAGGTCACACTTCCTCCCGCACTGCGCTGAAGGATGTAGATCGTGACGTCGTCTGATATGGAAGTTTATAATGCTGCACGAGGGATTTGAGAAGTTATCGATAATATTTTGTTGATATTTCGTGACTCTGAATCAGCTAGACGAATGATACTCACTTCACAAGCAGCGCAGGTTTTACACTCAAAACACATCCAGCAGTTTATTCCTTCAAACCAGGTGTTGGCAACCTTTGTGATTTGGAGTGTCATTTATCAAATTTAATTGTTAGTCAGTGTGCCATATTATTATTGATATTAACTTTAATTGTGACACCACATCAGTGTTGGAGTACTCAAAATTGGTCTTGGTCTTAAGACCGCTCTCAAGACCAGTCTTTGAAGGAGTCTGTGTCATCCAGGACTCCAGATTCTACTCCAAGACTAAAAACACCCCTCTGCAATGTCTTTTCATTATTTCATCAAGACATTTCTCGTGATACAAATACATAGACACATATGTATGTAAATAAAAGAGGGGAATGAAGGAGACTCTTCATTTGTTTTCTGGGGTTTTTTTCACGGGAATGTGGATCCTTCAGATACATTTTAGGAGTGCTTTTGGTTTGCATGTTCCACATTTTATTTATTTTATAAGTGTGTCAAGCAGTGTGGGACTTGAACTGGTTTGATCTTGTTCTCGGTCTCGACACACTCTGGTCTTGCTTCATGACTTGGTCTTGGATTTGGTGGTCTTGATCTGAAACAGCAGCTCCTCAAAATATAAATCTCCATCGGCTCTGCGACTCTATTCCATCCATATGGGCAACACAGCAACATGGAAACATCCACATCTGAATCCAACCAATCTTCCAACAATCCGGTTCAACAAATCCTTTGAAGAAGGCGACGAGTACGAGCCAATCAGAGGCCGAGGAGGACGGGTCTTCCTGGAACGCTGGTGGGGAAAAAGTGTTTTATTTCACATTCAGATAGAAGCCTTCGTCTGATAGTGAGCTCACAGAAAAAGCTTGTTATTATGGGAATAACGACCCCCGCCATGCGGCTCTCTTTGTTTTTGAAAAAAACTGAGGTTCGATTACAAGTCGGTGTTTTAATCATTGCGCTTTTGAAATCGATGACATCCTCTTTTACACTGAAGTGAGCCTCAAGATGGTGTTGGTTAACGGAGCTCCTTGAGTGAGTCGTGCCGAACGAGTGGGAAGCCGGAGCGAACGCACGCTCAGCAAATCTCCTGCTGAATAATGTATTCATTACGAGACAGTCAAACAAAGTTGGTATTATTAATTATTCTATGGACTTTATGAATTATTGAGATTGGACTGTGAGATGCGAGCCGTCTGAACACACTTGTGCGTTACAAATGAAGTCGAGTGGACGGCCTCACACACACGTGTCACGTGGGTTCCTTCTTCAGAACGGGAGACGTTTGAGAACCACATCCAGGGGAAAGACAGATGAGACGATACGCATGTTTTTTTGCCTCCTAATGATCTCCATTAGTCAAGTCTTTCTGCTCGTTCTGTGCTCCGACTGCTGAGACAGATGTGTATTTAACAAAAGAGACATAGCTGCATGGCAGCGTTCAACCAAAGAGCCTCTGAACAACCAGCTGCTCACACACACAGACACTGGCGACACAAATATCAGGATGTACAGACAGAAGGAAAGGAGGGATGGTGTGTGTGAGGACTGAGGAGACAGGAAATGTGTGAAATACAAGTTTGGCAGACGGGAGCTGGAGGAGAGTTGAGAGGATGGAGCGATGGAGTGAGTGGAAGATGGAGGCCACATAACGACGACGACGATGATGATGGTGGTGGTGGTGGTGGTGGTGGTGGTGGTGATTTGGCTGTCTGTTCGGAGATCATTTTGAAGCTCCCGGCCATCAGATAACAAATAGCAGCGGCAGAGCACAACGTGAGCCGGTGAAATGAAATAAATACAAAAAAAATAAAACTGCAGCACAACAGGGCAGAGTGGAACTCTTAATAATGACGTTCAAATGAAGATCACGGAGTGCTGCTCACTGCGAGGCGCTGAAACGCGGCACGAAAAAACAAAATTGGAGGCGAGGCGCTGATCCAAACCTGCGTCTGTCTGCGTGTCCTCCTCACGTCTGGAGAGACGACCATCCGATCCACTTCACACTCGGAGGGGCTGTATTGCTGGGGCGGTGTTGAACGCAGTCAATGGGCGGGGCCTAGTCCAGCATGCTGTCAGCAGGGGGCCCCGACCCCCGACAACGTGGCAGGTCTCACTGCAGGGAGCCAAGCAACCGGGCCCTTTGGAACTTCATGAAGAACAGTGATATACGCAACTTCAGCTCAGGGATATTTTCTGGACGCATGCCCGAAGATCTCCACATCCACCTGACGGACACACAGTTCTGACTTATTACCATCCTAAATGTTTTGTTATAATAATTGATATAGCACTTTTCAAAACAACTGTGAAAAAGTGCTTCACAGAAGAAAAAAAACAATGAAACAAGGTGAAAGAACAAATGCATATAGATTGATGTGTATGAATACATACATACACAAACCGATGTGTACATAGATATATCTATACACGCATGCTCCATAAACATGTTTCACCGCTCACATGGACAGGAATGCATGTGTACAGACGCATAACATTGAGACCTTATGAAAACGCCATCATAAAAAAAAAATGTGTAAACAGTTGTAGATGGTCATATTTCAACAGGAAGTGCATTCCAGAGTTTTGAAGCCCTGACAGCGAAATGGTTAATGCGACTGAACCCTAACTGTGTCGTAAAAACAACAAAAAAAAGAGTTAATGGAGGCTAAAAAACGGTTATTCTCCGTATCGTAAACTGCTGTTCATTGTTGCTCGGATGAGCCTTCAAACCGGGTCATTTCACGTCTCGCCGGTGCTCAACGGCCTCAGCCGAACGCCACCGGTGCCCGTTCACATGACAAACATCAAATTCCTTTGCCCACTTCAGGATGATGATGTCGCATTAATCCTCGCGGTGAAGGAAATTGTGCGGAACAAAACACGGTGATTGCCTGCTCTTTCTCTTAAAAAAAAAAAAAAGAGGCGCTAATCAGGTGAGTCCAGGTGAAAGCCAGCGCTTGGAACGATTAGACTCATCAGACATGCGGAGGAAGGAGGAGACACGGATTTAAGGAGGATTTAATGCCTCCAGACAACTGAGGCACGGAGTGCATTGTGACTAGATCGGTTCAAACACACGAGTGTGGACCAACAGAGAGGATGTCAGGAGACGCAGTGGACAGAAGGAGACACGAGGACCAGGATAGGACAGCCGGGATGTAGCTCAGTCATTTATTTCTTTATTTATTATCTTAAAATGACGTAAAGTAATTCTCTCTGGATTGAAGCATTAGCTCAAATGTAGAATACGGAATGTAGGACAGAAGATGCCGGGGAAGAGGGAAGATAGTATTGTTCGCTGTTAATTACAATATTGCACATTATTGTTGCGCACAGATGATGATGAAGCTTAATGTACAAAAAAAAAAAAAAAAAAAAAAAGACAATGAGAGAGAGAGAGAGAGAGGGGAAAAGGGGGTCAGAGGAGGAGATGAGGACGAAGAGGTGACGGAGACAAGGAGGGAGGAGAAAGCAGGAGAAGAAAAGGGAAACGGGAGAGCAGGAAGGAGATAAGAGAGAAGAAAAGGGGAGTCGGCTCAAAACCCTCAGGGGGACCGAGGGCTCGGCTCCCGCCGTCTCACTTTTTAAATAACGCCGACTCATCCAGGACCAGAGCAGCCCTTCCTGCTTCTCCCTCTGCGCCCTCTGCAGCTTCAATAACACATGCAACTGTGTCCTCCATTCACATTTACATCTCACAAAAATCATCTTTTCTGTTACTTTATGATGAAGCCATCACAGAGCGAGGAGGAGGGGGAGGGGGGGTGGCTTTCACTGACATGGGCTGCAGCCGTTGAATGTATGCAGTGTTGTATAGCCTCCGTAGTAGCGTAATCCTTTTCGGGCCGTGGCTGCTTTAAATATTCATGCAACACTTCAACCACGCAGCGCTAACAGTAATATTTATCAAGTGTCAACGCGCGTCGACGTACAGATGGAGAAACAACGTCGCGGGTTCGCCAACGGCTCGCTCCGAAAACGCCGACTCGGTTCACGGAAGAGGTTCAACCCTGACGATGATTCGGGGAGCCGGAGACTGCGTTCAAAGGAAGTGGTAATTAATTTGCGCGACTGCCATAAAGAATTTATTATTAACAGTTATTACGTCGGAGTAAAGGTCAAATCCAGACTCCCTCTCCTCTCAGATCCCGATGATGAAACGCTTGTTGTGAGCTTCTTCTCAACGTGTCGGATTTTGCATCTAAGAATTACAGAGAAAGATGAGACGAGCGATCAAAGGGTGTCAGGACTCTGAGTCCGGTCATGATGTATCTCTTCATCGCCTGTCTCTCTGTCTCTCTCTCTCTCTCTCTCTCTGTCTCTCTGTCTCTCTCTCTCTCTCTCTCTCCCTCTCCCTTTCACACCTTCCCTCTTCGCTCATCAGCATGCCTGCTAGTCACCCTCCCATCTGTCGTGTTTCCTGGCCCGGTATTATGTGTTCCTTCCCCCTCTGTTCCTCTTCAGGCTCACACGTACACTCCCTCTGGTTCTTTGTTTTCTTTATTGGTCAGACACCTTTTCCTGCCTCTTCCTCATTTCTTGGTATTGTTTTCAGTCTCGCTCTGTCCTTTTGGCGTCCGCTTATAATGTCTGTCTCTCGTCCTCGGCTTCAGTTTTAGCTTCTTCACTGTGACACGGTGACCCGTCGGTGCAATCACACATGTAGTTTTATTCCCTTTTGGTTGTCAGGGCCGACGGAGGGTTCAATGAAGACGATGCACCCGTTGTCATGGCAGTGTGTGTGGTTGTCATGTGTAAAGAGATGAGGTCTTGAACCGAGTGGCACCGTTAAAGTTGTTGTTTGTGACATCGGTCGACATGTGACGGGAGTCACAGGACTTTATTAAATGGCTGCCGGTATTCTTGGTACGGTTTTTATACCTGTTGTATTGTGGGGTTGACAACCGAGTTGTGTGTTTCATGCAAATAACCACCATTGATGACAATAAGAAAGATTTAGAAGGTTTAAACTGACTTCAGAGCTGTTGAAAGGATTTGGCTTGTTTACCAGCTGCTATAATAACACAAAATACCAACAATAACTATCGGCCGCATTGGCTTATCAACGATCGGCAACTGGTATAAAAGAACGTGATCTGGGCACGTCTAAAAGTGATATTTGTTCCCTTTTTGTTCCCTGCTGATACGATCCGAACTGTGAGTTTTGATAATCTGTTACAATATTTACAGAATACATTCATACAATATTAATATATTTATACAGTGGCAGGTTGGTGTGTTGTGTTTTTGTCAATTTTTAATCCGCTTCGTCCCCCTCTACTTATCGGTTTACTACATCTTCCAGAGTTCCTTACAGTAGCGCGCTGATCTTCTTTCAGCGCGCGAAGTCTGAGGAAGCTGAAACGGTGCCGCTGTTAAAGCGAGAGCCTAACGGGGTCTCCAGTGTTCCTCCAGTGTTCCTCCAGTGTTCCTCTAGTGTTTCTCCAGTGTTCCTCTAGTGTTCCTTCAGTGTTCCTCCAGTGTTCCTCCAGTGTTCCTCCAGTGTTCCTCTAGTGTTCCTTCAGTGTTCCTCCAGTGTTCCTCCAGTGTTCCTCAAGTGTTCCTTCAGTGTTCCTCCAGTGTTCCTCCAGTGTTCCTCTAGTGTTCCTCCAGTGTTCCTCCAGTGTTCCTCCAGTGTTCCTCCAGTGTTCCTCTAGTGTTCCTCTAGTGTTCCTTCAGTGTTCCTCCAGTGTTCCTCCAGTGTTTCTCCAGTGTTCCTCTAGTGTTCCTTCAGTGTTCCTCTAGTGTTCCTTCAGTGTTCCTCCAGTGTTCCTCCAGTGTTCCTCCAGTGTTCCTCTAGTGTTCCTTCAGTGTTCCTCTAGTGTTCCTTCAGTGTTCCTCCAGTGTTCCTCCAGTGTTCCTCCAGTGTCTCAGCCCTTCACTCACTACGTTGTCGTGCAGCAGAGCTCCCCGTTCTCCCGAGGCGGCGGCCGCTTCCTGCCGCTGTAACGAGCGCTGAGTGCAGTGGTCTGATTCTGAAGACCTGCCGTTCACACTCGGATCGGGAGTGGACTGACTCCGCCGCCGGGCCGCGATGCAACATCTGTCTCCGACTCCGTCTCCGCTGTCTCTCAGTGGCTGTTGGCGCTGAGCCGTCATGTTGCGCCCGACGCTTTCAAACGTGCACGAGGTTCGTCCCCGGGAGTCGAGTTCACCATGACTCGTGTCCTCGACAATCAGAATTATTCATTGAGATGGTGAGAGCCGAATGGAGGGCAGGCGGAGGATTAGTTTTGGGAACGTGTGCTCGGGGGAAGGATTCAAAAAAAGGAGGGTCGACTTTCCTGTCTAATTATACCCGGGCTTTGTTGATGGGTCTGCCGGAGGTAATGGCCACTCGAATGTTTTTTTTTGCCTATATCGTCTAAAATACATGCGGCTCAGTCTTCCTGCAGTTTTTTCTCTCAAGAGCGGGCAGAAACGCATCACAACTGCACAAGTTTGTATTATAAAATGCACGGTGGCCTTAGTTACACCCTCATCCCGGATTCATTTTTGCAGAGTTGCCTCTCCTGCTCGTTCTCTGAAGGACGTGCGCTTGTTATGAAGTGTTTCCCAGCATTCAACGAATCTTATCTTGCTCCCTTTTTCTGAAATGGTTCTTGCTCTTCAAACCGGCCTCGAGGTCAGGTCTCTAGCATGGCTGCCATGAAAGAGATGTGGAACAAAATCCTTCTCCCATGCATAAATGTTTCTCAAAGTTCAGCTGGGGCTTTTTCAAGGCTACTAGAGTCTTAAATTAGATTCAAAATTAGTCTTTTTGTCATGAAATTCACTCTTTTAGATTCCCTGGAAAGCGTTTCTCTGCCGGCCTACAGTGGAGCGATAACAAAAGGAGAGAATTTTATTCTTAAAAGCTCTGGTGCGCATTTTCGCATTGTGACAAAAACTGCAGATTTCGTTCTCCTTTCTCTTACATTGGAGTCGTTCTAGGAAGTGCTACTTCATGGCCAGCACGGAGAGAAGGAACGAAGACCTGTTTCAATCTACACATGGGAATGGGAGTGTTGTACAAATAGAGATTTATGCAAAATAACCTTCAAAAAACGGTTTAATTCATGAATAAATCATTGACTGGAAAACTGGTGCTCAGAGACCGAAAGAAACTCAACTCACCAGCCCGCTCTCTGTGAATGACACGAGCCATTTTGCATGCAATAACAACGTCTTTTTATTCATTTTTTTGTGTGAATATGCTACGCTCAAGTGAAGTCGTGTAAAATGTGAACGACCATCTTGAGAAGTTGATGCTCAAAGAGGCGGGAATCAGAGAACGAGACAGTGATAAAGAGAAAGGGGAAAGGAGATTTGATTTATCACACATTCAGAGAGGCACCTTTGCAAAATGAAGCCTAAATAACAGATTTTGTGCAAAAATATATAACCGGCAAAGATCTGTGTAGAACACACACTCTTTCAACTTACGGCATGTGAGTCTCCTCTTTATTTTCATTAAACTTACGGTAGGCCCTATTTAGTAGCTTTGGTTGTTAGTTAAGATAAAATTGCTGAGACCTGAAAATATAGTGACATCGCTGTAATAAAGTCTGATGAGGCAAAAAAAAACAAATAAAAGAAAAGCAGACAGATGGTTTAAGAACTTTATCCAGATCTTCAATTTTTTTAGAACAGAAAGTGACCACTACTGAAATGTCAACAGGTTCGCCTAACGCCTCAGATATTTGGTCAAACTACAATGCAGGTACCTCTCTAGTTTCAGTTTTAATAATGACGCCAGTGGGTTTCCATTGGAGTTAGTTGAAAGCCCGGTGTCGGTTGTTGAGGAGTTTGGAGTGAGAACGGGATAGACATGCTGGTAATGCACAGGGAAGCTGTGCGTATCACATCGACACTTCGGTGAATCAAAGTTGAAGTAACTGGAAGTGTAAACTGCAATTTCAGGTAAAAAATGTCCCTTTACCTTCTTTTTCTCTTTCAAAACTACATAATAAAACCATGCGTGTATGAAACCAGAACTTCCCATTGGTTGGCGGATGAATCTATTGATTGATTGATTAGTTAATTGATTTATTCTATTATATATTAGCTCAGTTAACTTGTTATTGGTCCTCCAGTCCGTCAGTCCATCTATTATTCAGTCATTCTCCATAAATTTCTGATTTACGTTCCCGCCCTTTGTCTCTGCCATTCATGTACAAATCACCCTCCCCCCCCCCACGTCGGGCGCTCTCCTGTACTTCTTCATCCCTCTCATTTTTCATGCCGCCCGCCCCCAACTTATTAAGTCGACAACCCCCTCCCCGTTCTCTCTTTCTAGCACTCTTTCCATCAATCTACGTATCTGCGTTGCTCTCCTGCCCATCTCGTCCGCCATCTCGGCTCCTCTGGGGACGGCGGTCACAAAGGCGTCTGGTGCATCGTTTTGCATGTAAATTGGATAATTGGATTTGGATGCATGATGCATGGTGGCAGGCAGGAAGAAAGGGAAAGAAAGGAAGGAGGCAAGGTGGGATAGAGGCAACGAGCGGAGCGAGTGAGAGGTGGCAGTATTTAAAGAGGTAAATATTTATGGAGGTGCAGATGCATGAATACATTGGATACACAGGTGCACACACTTTCAGAAAGCATTTTAGAAACACTGACAGAAAGACGTAGATGCATCACAGCCTTATCGTGCTCTACCTCCAGTGTGCTCCGTCGGGTGAATCACCCAGAAGCTGCTGCTTGTGTGTAAGTAGACAGTGAACACATCACGATGCACACTAGAGAATACTATGGGTGGCATTTTTTGATTGACCTCTAAATGCTCGCTAATATATTTTGAAGGTAATGTTCAGACACACAACAGCACTGCATCAGAAAATACACACCTCCCTCATTCATTTAAATGGATGTTCTGTTTCAGACAGATACAGATGGCTTTGCCAAAAAAGTTAATTTGTATAACTTTTATCGAGCCATGATACCCATTGAGCCATTTTTAGAGGGGGATCCTGGCGCCAAGACGGCAGTTTAAACGTTTCACGCAATTACCACATAAAAACACAAATGACAGACTTTAACAGACTTAAAAAACAAAACAGCAAAAAGTTGAAAACAACATATAAAATGTAAAAAATTCAGATAAAAAAAGACACGACAGACTCGAAATTAACAAGTAAATTGCATTAAAAAAAAAGATTTGGCGTTTGGTGTCAGGAAAAGTACAAAGTAAGTTTTTAAAATCGTGCATGTTCATATAACAAACATGATCGGGGGTTGCAGCTACTGTCATATGATATGGCCTCAAACAGAAAATAATGTACAAATGTTCAATTCTACCATTTTATAGAAACCAAACCAACTTTCTTTTTTAATGATTTATGCAAAACCACGAATCCGAGACAAATTGTTTCGCAGCATGGTACACTGAATCTATAATTTTCAAAGAGGATACAACTTGCATGCTTAGATAATATCACCATAATCAATTGCTGAAAAAGCAACGGTTTGTTTTTTTATTTTTTCTTGCAGCAAAAGAAAAACAGTATTTGTTTTTATAATAGGAAACTAACTTCCCCCCCGAGTTTTTTTATTAGATACACAACATGATGTCTAAAAGATAGATTGTCTTCTAGGTATTTATATATTAAGAATCTGTCAATAGCCTTATTATTTACAGTAGCAGTCTGATACACATCGTCAGCATCATTTTGGTTTTGTCATCATTTAGTCTCAATATGGTATTGATATGGATCTGATGGATATAAACTGAAAAAAATATAGGACCCAATATGGAACCTTGTGGAACACCATTTTGTAATAAAAAGCTAGAACATGACCCATAAACTTTGACACTTTGCATTCTCAAATAGTTTTCAAACCATTAAATGTGTGCGACCTATGTTGACCAGCCTCTGTAACAAAGCAGAGTGGTCAACGGTGTCAAAAGCCTCACGTAGGTCTGGGATTAATGCTTGAATAATAATGAATAATGCGTTTCTAAAACCAGACTGTGAATCACTGAGAACACCATGTCTTGATAGAAACTCCTTTACAAGCCCAAACAAAAACTCCCAGCTCAAACTGAGCGTTTCTATATCTTCCGATAGTATTTAGGGTGACATAACACGTGCTGCCTTTCAAAATCCCGGTTGTTCGACCGTGTGATCCCGTCTCATATGAACAGCAAAGTGCAGTGTTTTGGTGTCTGACATAATCTCACGGTTCAAAGTCGTCGTCGTCGTGGTTTTCTCATGCTGCCCTACATATCCCAAAGGCACTTGGCGGATTTGACTGCATTTAATAAGAATGTGTGTTCAGGCTACAGCTTGATTGCCGTCTCTCTTACTCCCTCACTTTCAATTTTATGACCCCTGTAGTGCGTGGAGTTTAATGACCTCAGCTAATTCCTACCACGATCCACCTCCAAGCCGACGCCCAGCATGATGAATGACTCAGACGCTCGCTTTTTATGCACGAAACAAAGTAGCGTGAGGCCTCATCAGACGGCCTGTTTCGTCTTTGATTTGATGCAATCACAGCATGTTTTGGTGGAGACATACCACGCTAACACGATCAATGATCGGTCTGAACTGTAAAGCCAGCATCGGTTAGAGAGAGCATATCTTTAAAAAATATACCTTGAGGAGACCCTTCACTTTTCTTGAAAGCTGTGTCTCCTAAACATGCGGCCTTCATCGGGGCAGCCTTTCTCAGTCATGATCACTTCACGGCAATCGATGGGTCGCTCCGCTCTCACCCCCGACTCACCTGCACCCGGGTGGGGGAGGGGGGGAGGTTGGTAGGGAGGGGGGTCAGGTAGCAGGTGCCTCCGATGAGCAGGCGACTCGCTGTATTTTGCCGCATGCTAAACAAGCGGTTGTCAGTGAAACGGTCGCTAATGAAGGCCGCCGCGTCGGTGTGATGGCGGGAGTGAAGTGCCGATGTGAGTGATTGTGTGTCTGTTGTTGAGTGTGTGTGTGTGTGTGTGTGTGTGTGTGTGTGTGTGTGTGTGTGTGTGTGTGTCTAATGCGAGAGCTGCCACTCCTGCTTACGAACATGCAAATTGAGCCGTAAAATGAACATTAAATTCCTCCCGATGCTGTTTGATGTCGAAATAGCTACTCTTCTCCTCCACCCAGCCCTCCCTCCTCCCCCCGCACTCTTTTCCTCCCCTCACCCTCCTCCCCTTCTGTCTTTAATTGTCTCTCCACTCCTCCTGCCTCTCCATCACTCCTTGTTTCTGCTGTCCGTCCCTCTGTTTCCTCTATATTTGTCCTCAGCGTCCTCCTTTTCTTGTCTTTCCTCGCTTCTTCGTCCTCCATCTCTCCTCACTCCCTTAATCCTCCCTCTCTCTTTTCAGTCTTCTCCCAACGTTCTCTTGCCATCCTCCTCCTCCTCTTCCTCACAGACATCCTTCACCTTGATGAGTTACTTGATGGGCTATTTCCAACCCCGCGTTTGCATTTTGATTACAGATTTAAAACACTTTCAGGTTATACATATTAGTTTCAGCCACTGTTCATGAACAGATGCTGATTGCATATTGTCTTCCTTATTGTCATTTATTTTTTTTAATCTACATAATTTCCTTCCAAGTCTCCCCAGATGGAGCGCTGGGGTGTGTGTGTGTGTGTGTGTGTGTGTGTGTGTGTGTGTGTGTGTGTGGGGGGGGGGTTAAGTTGAGAAATATAACAGAACAATGCGCTGAACTGAGTGTTTCCATTGATGCGCTGCAGATCTTCATGCTATTTGAGATACTTTTGACTTTGCATCTGCTGAACGAATATATTTGTCAGTGGGATTTTATTTGTTTTGTATCCCACAACTTCTCTTGAGTCCAAAGCATAAAATATCTATTTTTGCTCTTAGTACCAGAGACCAAGGGCAGATTCCTCTCATTCAACATCTTCACATATTTCACCCTTTTAATTTCTCAAACGCTGCTTCCGCCCTCCCTTCTCTCCTCCTCCTCCCTCCTTTCTCTCCTCCCCGTCATCCTCCTCCCTCCCTTCTCTCGTCTCCTCCTCCTCCTCCTCCTCCTCCTCCTCCTCCTCATCCTCCTCCCTCCCTTCGCTCCTACCCCTCCTCCTCCTCATCCTCCTCCCTCCCTTCGCTCCTACCCCTCCTCCTCCTCATCCTCCTCCCTCCCTTCTCTCGTCTCCTCCTCCTCCTCCTCCTCCTCTGGTTTGATAAGGTCGTGACCTCTCCAGTGCTGAGCTTACATCTTGACTGTGTTCTTCACCTTACTGATTGTATTTCAGCGTCACACCCCTTCAGAGCTCACAGGATACATCTGTACATGAGGAAGCATGAGGAAGCATGAGGAAGCGTGAGGAAGCATGAGGAAACATGAGGAAGCGTGAGGAAACATGAGGAAACATGAGGAATCATGAGGAAACATGAGGAAGCAGCATGGGAACATGGGGAAGCTGAGGGTGGGAAGCATGAGGAAACATGAGGAAGCGTGAGGAACTGAGGAAACATGAGGAATCATGAGGAAACATGAGGAAGCATGAGGAAACATATTCTCCACACAAACATATGTTCATTGAGAGCAACTGAGACCCGGGTCAGATCCCCTCGCACGTAGACTCTCACTTGGCCAATGGAGCGGATTCTTACTCTGAAACCAAACTTTCACACATCCGCTGTGTTGCAAAGCCTCACACGGCACTTGGAAATCCTTGAAAGTTTCTGGATTCATAAAACAGAAATAAAAAAGAATGGGCAGACTTGAAACTTTGCGCTGGTTCATCAGCATGCGTCAGCGCTCTTTGTCCAAAACCTTGGGAAGGAGGTTTTGGAGTTGGCACACCAGCAGCTGTTGCTGAGGAGAAGATCAGGACTGAAGAAGGAGACGTCTCCAAACAACTGTATGAGTTTGTGAGTCCTTGAATGTTACCCGTCAACAGCTCCAGGGTCAGCGAGGAGTCCCTGAACGTGTCTGACATCAAATATGCAACTCGACCCCGCCGGTGGAAAACTAGAACGCTTCTATTTTAAAATGATGCGGTTCTGCTGAGGAAGCAGAGAGTTCCTAAACTCTAATGGACACACGGCCTCTCGTTCTACGCCCATGTCGGCCATCGGTGCCCTCTGGAACCGGCAGGAAGACACGGAACAGATATGAGGACGCCGGTCTGCGTGTTACAGCCTGAAGGAATCATACGGCGTTGAACCATGTGGAATGTGTTTGTCCCTAAACCTCACCAAGGGCTTTTGTTACCTGGGACTAACTTAGTTGTTTCTTATAAAGGAGGAGGTTTATTTGGAAATTAATATATGCGTGTAACAAGCGGAAAGAGTTTCGTTGGAAAACGGCAAAAAAATTAGGACATTTTTTTTTTTATATATCATACGATCTGTTATATGAGGAAAAGTTGCTTTTTTATTTTTTTATTCTCACATCTAAATATTTGTTTTCTACACAGAATGTGATTATTAAGTGGCAAAATAACGATACGATTTTTTTATCCGAATGATGTGGATTTCTTTTTAGCTTTACATTATGAACATTAGGAAACATTAAAAACAATAACACGGAGGCTCCGTAGTAAACAGTCTACACCAAACCAAGACGACAACCTTTACTACTCCTTTCAACCTTGACAAAGAGAGTACAGATCCGCTTCTTCCTACTGACCTTTCACAATAAAAGCCCGAGACATAGACACTGCCCAAGAGAAGTCAAATCCGCTCAATAAAAAACAATCAATGGACTCAAATTTGCATCGGTATGCCGATATGAACAGTTGTGATGTGAAATATTCACAGGCAAGTATTCCAGATTTTTGTATTTTGTTGTAGTTATCACGCATTTGTGAAGAGTTGCAAACACTCGAAAGTCATCATCAGAATTTGAAATAAAAATGTCTCAAAGACAGTATTACTGAAATATGTCAGTGTGATTCATGTGTGCGGGCTGCCTACGAGCTCATCCAGATACATACTCCAGAAAATTGAGAGTCGTGATGTTTTTCATTGGAGGGAACACGTGCATCATCTCAGTCCAGACTCGTTGCTTCAAATCCTCCCCCAGGCGGATACTTATTCAAAATGCAGAATGACAGTCCTCTTGACGACATCTCGAAATGTCCCGCGACGAATCTCGTAGTGATTTATGAATATTAAAGAGCCCCGTGTAGCCCGGTTAAATCGCACATAACAGATCCTCCAGTCTCCCTCTGCAGAATCTATGAGTCACACAGAAGTAATGGTAGCCTTTACGGCTTTGTCAGGCTGCCCCCCTCGTGTCCATGGTCACAAGCCTTTCATTCGAGTTTCTCCCTCTCATCCACTGTATGTGTGTGTGTGTGTGTGTGTGTGTGTGTGTGTGTGTGTGTGTGTGTGTGTGTGTGTATAGCATGAGGTGCAATTGTTCTCTGTGAGAGCAGAGACAGCTCTGCTGGTGCATTCTGTTCCAGAGGTCTACGGGACTCAGAGCCTCTCTGTCATGGAAAGTGTGAACTATGAATCATCTCAGTCAATGAGAGAGAGAGAGAGAGAGAGAGAGAGAGAGAGAGAGAGAGAGACTGATGAAGCCCCCCATTGAGTCGTTGCTGCAGAAGTCTTCTATTCATTTATTTCTGCATTCATTCCTCCATCTATTTGTTTGACTCTCTAATGGATCAGCGTGTCATATGTGGGGAACCGGTTAGAAATGAAACCTCAAAATCGTCTCCGCTGGGGAACACAGAGGGAGATCGTGCGTGTTGCGCGTTGTCATAACTCCCGTGACTAAACGGCAAAGAGCGCCAGGGCAACGGGGAATTAGCATAAATATCTTACTTAAGTTAGCACGACTTAAAAAAACGTCACAAACACGTTTATTTCATGCCAAACCATCATATTTGACTTTTTTATTTTATTTCATTATTTTACTTTCAATTCAAGTCATTTTTAACCATGTGTTGAAAACGGCGACCGTACTCCAGTAGATGAGTTTAGTAAATAAGTTTCCCTCCAAAACTATTTGACAAAGCAGTCAAGCCTTTCAAAAAATACTTTTATTTGCCCGTTGCCCGTTTATTTGCATTTGAAAATATGTAAAGAGCTTATTTCGCATTTTAACACCGTTTTTATTCCGTACATATCCTGAATATAACATATATGACATCTCGGCTTACAGTACACGGGTAAAATAAGTATTTAACACATCACCATTTATCTCAGTAAATATATTTCTAAAGGTGCTATTGACATGAAATGTTCACCAGATGTCGGCAACAACCCAAATAATCCACTCGTGCAAACACAACCAAACAAATAAGTTCATGAATTAAGTTATGTGTAATGAAATGGAATCATACAGGGAAAAAGGGAAGGTTCAAAAAGGCCTGGACAGCCAAGACACCAGCTGAAATCTATCAGTAATTAGAAAGCAATCACGGTGTCAGCGCAAATTAATATCAGCTGGTTCAGTTCCAACTGACGGCCGATATGAAGGTGTCTCATTAACGAGGTGTCACGCAAGACACACCTCGTGAAGGGTAAAAGCAAAGAGCGCTCTCAAGACCGTCGCAGCCTTATTGTTGCTGAACAATCTTAGTAATGAAAATAAATATACTGATGGCAGAAGGATTTCTGAACTTCTGAATGTTCCAGTTCCTGTCGGGGGCCATAATCCGGGAAGTGGAAGGAGCATAATTTCGCCATAAACCGGCCACGACCATGTGTGCTCCTCGCAAGACTTCTGAGAGAGGAGTGAAAAGAATAATCAGAAGAGATAACGTCTGAACTTATTTGTTTGCTTTTCTTTGTATGTGTGGATTACTTGGGTTGTTGCCGACATCTGGTGAACATTTCATGTCAATAGCACCTTTTTTAGAAATATATTTACTGAGATGAACGGTGAAGTGTTCACTACTTATTTTACCTGCTGTATATGAACCACTGTTTGAGGTGTCATTTTGTGATTTATTTATTTTATTTTTATTTTCTCCCAAAAATCTTGCGTATTCAATAATACGATTCAACTTTAATGTGACGTCAACATTTCCGCAAATACGATTTGAGAGTAAGGGGAGGGGAAGATGAATAAATGCTGACAAATCCTCGACTTTCTTTACATGAAGCACGACATGGAGCCCGTCTCTCTCTCTCTCTCTCTCTCTCTCCATCTTTCTCTTTTAACTCCCCATCTCTCTCTCTCTCTGTTTCCTACTTTCAAAGAAGTTGTCATGGTAACGCAGAAAGCTTTCCCCGTAGCAGCCGGGGAAGAGGCTGAATGTTTCCACTGATGGAAAAATCACACGCATACATCAGCCGGCTGTTTCTGAAGCAGAACTGTAAACCATTAGTACTCCGTGTCCACTCTTTCCGCTTGAATCTTTTTTTTATTTTTTTTTTATTTCATTTTTCTCTCCTTTTGCGTTTACGTCAGAGAGTTCTGCTAATATTCGTATCTCATATCTCATATTCCTCCATAACCAGTTGATTTGGGGAGTTTTTTGACATCCATGAACATTTCAATTAGGGACAAAAAGGTTCTCGCATTGTTTGCAGCCAGACATTAGCCCCTTTTTTTCACCTCCGTAAATGAAGTCCAAATCTTGTAGAAATGTAACCAACAGTAACATGTTCAACATCATTAACCGGGCAGGACGTTCCCGGGGGCGGTCGATCAATGTGTTTATGTTTGCGTCTGTTTGTCCAGAACACTAATGAGACCTAATAAAATGATTGCCAGCCACCAGCTTTGCCAACAAACCGGCTCAGTGTTGCTGGCTCTCATTTCAAGTAATCAGTACATGTAGAAATTCATAAATTAAAATATTAAACTCAGTTTTTTGTTTTTTTTTATTCCCAATAAGGATACCCGATTGATTCGTAATTTTTACCACAGAGAAATGTGAGCTTTTTGAAGTATCTGCTGTGACGACACACGCTTGTAACCGCCAGGCTGAAATAGGTCCGAAAAAAAGAAAAGGCAACAGCGAGGAGAGCCGGCCAATGAGCAGTGAGAGATTCTGCTCGGAGAGAATCACCGAGGCCAGCTGGCACACACACCATCTCAGAGTCCATCGGATCATCAGGAAATCCTCAACATGGCCACATCGAAAAGCTAAAACAAGCCTCATTGATTCATATTTATGTATTCACGTTCAATCACATGACGCACATTGTGACAAACCCAGTGAAAATGATTCACTGGGTTTTAATCCCAGTTAATTAACTGTGTGTTAATCCAACACACAGTGGTCTCTCAGCCAGGAGGCCACTGTCCGTTCCCAACGTGAAACGAGAAGTCATATTTATTTGTTTGTTTTCGTGAACTTGCATTCTTTTTTTTTTTTCTTTTTTTTTTTTTACCCAAACGACAATCTCTTCTTAAACTTGGAAATTGACGTGTGTTGCTGGCTTTCTGTCGTATGAGGATACATTAAAGTGTACGTTTGTTACGTAACGTTCACAATGCGGTTTGCTTGTAATTCTTCGGGAGACTGAGTGAGTCAAACGAAGCCGCCTCTCCATCGCCACACATCGTGTTGACTCGGCTGTCTGTGACTAGAGTCTCTCCAGACTTCTTGTGAAGCTTGAGCAGATGGAGGTCCGGGCGAACCTTATTCCTGCCAATGAAAAGGTGGATTAACCGGGGTGAGCCGAGGTTTACCCTCCATTGTATCCCTGGATCGCTGCTTTTAAAAGCCCGGTCAGTCTCTCTCTCTCTCTCTCTCTCTCTCTCTCTCTCTCTGGTTTAAACCCTCCATGGCCTTTTCTCTCCCTTCATCTTCACCTGAAATTCATTTGATAGCTATTCTTTTTTCCTCTTCTCTTCTTCTTTTTCAGTCTGTAAAGTAATGAAACTGCTGATTCCACAGGGAACCCCCCCCCCCTTCTACCCCCCCCCCCTTCTGTTTGATGCACGGCTGTCACGTGTCCCAGTAATGAATTCATTGATTAAATCAGGCTGTCTCAGCTTCTGCTGTTGTGCAGGTATAATACAGACAGAGAGCAGCCTCTCTCTCTCTCTCTCTCTCTCTCTCTCTCTCCCCCAGGGTTCTCCCTCCCAGTTTTTAGGGGTCATAATATGACATTTCCACATAAATTAATGCCAGTATTTAATGACTGATGCAAGTGAAAAGTAGGCATTTGACCTTTTTATACAGCTTATGGAAACCTTTCTATCTGTAAAAGGTTGTTCATCTATTTTTTGCACACACATATATATATATATATATATATATATATATATATATATATTAGTGTGTGCTTGATTTGTCTTATATTGAAATCCTTTTTATTTACCATGAATGTGTTCAAAGCCTCGGATAGTAATTAGCTATGCGGTAAAGATAGTAAATCCTCAGTTTTAAGAGTAATATTAATATAATAGTGACAGGATGAGTCGCTTCCTTCGCAAAGCGATCACGGTGAATACAAACAGACAAAAGGACTCAAATGCAAGACTCGAAACTTCAGAACAGGTGGAATGAAACGTCTCTACAATAGAACTCAGCCCAGATAAAGACAAAGGTGTCTAAAAAATAAACTGGGGGAAAACACTCGAATAATGAGGGGCAGTAACCACACAAGGGCAGGAAGTCTCTGAAACGAGAGCCGAAGGCGAGACTACCAAAATAAAACAGGAAATGAGAAAAACACAACCTTGGAGGAGAGCGGCGCGCGACCCGATTGGGTGCTGGACAAAGAGCAATTATGTTAATTTCCCCCAAAGTCTCTGAACATAATGAGTAGGGGCACCTGATATATTTCTCACCTGGTGAGTCTTTGTGTGCGTCATAATGGCAACATGTGAGCCACGTACTGCAGCAGGGACTTCTGGAAAGCCGAAAGTGACATTAAACGCCATTATTTTCAGCCGATTTAGCTTTTCATATCGCTCGACTGAGAAACTTTAAACGGGCACTTTTTTCTTTTTAAACGGCACCTTTAACGCAGTCAAAACATTATTTTAAGGAGCACGGCGTAAAAAGCGCCATTTTGTTGGTCAAAAACTCAGCGAAAAGCATAATTTTAACAAATCTGGTTGAAATTGAGGCGTTTAGAGTTTTACAGAAACTACTGCTGACGAGGTTCTGAAGACGTCGCCAGGCGTTTTTTATTTCAGTCCGTCTGTGTGAATCGATTTTAATCCCAGCGTTCAACTCATTCTCACGTTGATGTCAAACAGTGACGCTTGGTTCCTGCTCCAAAGCTTCGAGCAGCGACCCCTCTAGGGTCAGCGTGGGACGAGTCGGGGGCGGAGCGCCAGCTTCCACCTGTTATACTTTCATAGTGTCTTTTCAAAATAAACTTTTTCTCTCCACAGAAAAGTTTAGATTCAGGCAAGAAACCTGCTTCATCAGATTCAGGAAAAGAGCTGCGTTTGACGTTAACTTGACTAACGACCCCCCCCCCCCCTCTCCTCCCCCCCTCCCACCCTCAGGCTTGTGTGGACCATCTCACACTTTATACTACGTCAGTCGCTCTGAGCCTGAAATAAGGACGTGGGTGTGTTAACATGGAAGTTAGTCGTGTTGACGCCTCCGTGCACGAGGAGCACTGACCGAGCTGCAGTGTTTGAGGCGAACGGGATGAGGAGGAGAGCGGTTGAGTTCGAAAGAAGAGTGGGCGGAGCAGGAAGTGGGGAAGGGTGCCATCATGTCTGTGAGGCAGCTGTTGGGTTGCAGGGTGACAGACAGCACATTCTCTCGCTGTCCGTCATCTTGTCTCTCCGTTTCTCTCGTGGCCTCTCTCTTTCTCTCTCTCTCTCTCTTTCTCTCTCTCTCTCTCTCTCTCTTTCTCTCTCTCTCTCTCGCTCTCCCCCATCTTCTCTCTCTTTCTCTTTTCCCTCTTCCCCACTCCCTCGCTGCTGTCACATCTGGTCTCTCTGCTGCCATTGCACTGTACCCCTCAGCCTGAGAAGATCAAGATAATGTAAGTTTCGTGGGACAGAAAGAAGGGAGCAGAAGGCCGAGAGAGGAATAATAAAGGATGGAGGAGGATCGCACCTGGCAGACGGAGACACTCCTGACTTCTGCCTCGTAGTTTAGTTTTTATGTGTGGAGGTAACGGTGAACGAGACATTCCTCGGGCACCACCCAGATGTCGGTTACCATCAGCTGCTCGTGGGTACAGCGGCAGGTCAGAGGTCACCTGTTACAAAACTCCTGCCAGGGAGGCCAAACACTCCCCAGTCACGGAGCAGGCTGACATGAATTCAGAGGCACAGATGCAAGTACCTGTTTTTTCAAAGTGCCCTCAGAGATTGCGCTGAGTGTGTGTGTGTGTGTGTGTGTGTGTGTGTGTGTGCCGCCCAACATGATAACATGCATTGATATTCCCATATTACTCCGATGGTGGTGTTTATCGTTGGCCCTGCTCACTTATGGAAACACGTGATGGACGCCGGGCTTGAAGGAGGCAGCTGAAAAGCACCGCAGTACGTTTTGTTTACGGTCGGGTGGAATCGTGTATTGAAAGGAATCGGGCTCAAACCTCCGTGTTGATGCTCTGCCTCTCCGTGTGTTCTCCAAGCTGCAATTTTCGGCATCCATTCAGCCTCTGAATCTCCCGGATGATTGTTTGTAATGCCAAACAGCAGTAGCTATTCAGGTCCCGCTTCGTGCATTATTTTTTTTTTCCTTCCTGAATCTGATGCACATCAACACATGCAGTAAATTATCTGTCTTTCACTACATTAGCATATAAGGAAACTCGAGTTTCTCGCAACCAATTAGTGAACTGACCGTGTGTTGCCCTTTGGGAAATGAAGCCAAAGTGAATCCGCTGTGCGGTGGAGATTGTGACTTTTCAGTCAGCTGCACCTATAGGAGCCGAATCATTTACGGAACAATAGCGGGGATAAGCTCACACTCTCATTATTGGGAAGCAGAATATTATAGCTGGGATATGCATATAATATCCTGATTTCTAGCTTCTGTAAGCTGCTTTCTAATGCTGTTTTATTTCCATTATTTTTTCCTCCTGCTGCGTTTCACACATAACTCAAAGGGCAACATATGACCCGAGGCATATGTTGCCCTTTGACCCAAGGAATCGCACAGCGGCCCACTGAGGATGACGTGCCCAACTCACATGGTGAATAGAGTAGGTTGTTTCTCCTTGGTGCAGGAATTCACACTATCTGACAGTAATTTCATTCATAAGCGCCTCAGAACTTGTCGGATCATCTAACAGCATCTGAAAACATTCCTAAAGCGGATTTTGAGGGGACGACATCCGCCAGCCTTTGTCCCTTTTGTCCTCGTTCCTTTTTGAACGGCTCACTGAAGACACGCAAAGGACAACGAGATATTGCAGAGAGATCAGCCGGCTATTGTGGTGCAGCACAAGGTTATGAAAGCAGGAATGACTGTATCCGATATGTAAAAATTGCCTCGTTTATTTAAGACATACTGAGCCATTAAAGGGCCAGTGTGTTGGGTTTAAGGGGATCTATTAGCAGGGATGTAAATAATATTCAGAAATGTTTTCATTAGTTCATAATCACTTGAAACTTCATTTTTTTTTTCTCGTTAGCTTAGGATGAGCCCTTCATATCTACACCGTGTTCCTACAGTGGCCCAGAAGGGACAAACCAAACACAGATGGTGTTATAACAGAGAGGATGGTGTTATTACGGAGAGGATGGTGTCATAACGGAGAGGATGGTGTTATTACGGAGAGGATGGTGTTATTACGGAGAGGATGGTGTTATTACAGAGAGGATGGTGTCATAACAGAGAGGATGGTGTTATTACGGAGAGGATGGTGTTATAACAGAGAGGATGGTGTTATAACAGAGAGGATGGTGTTATTACGGAGAGGATGGTGTTATTACAGAGAGGATGGTGTTATTACAGAGAGGATGGTGTTATAACAGAGAGGATGGTGTTATTACAGAGAGGATGGTGTTATTACGGAGAGGATGGTGTTATAACGGAGAGGATGGTGTTATTACGGAGAGGATGGTGTTATAACGGAGAGGATGGTGTTATAACGGAGAGGATGGTGTTATAACAGAGAGGATGGTGTTATTACAGAGAGGATGGTGTTATTACAGAGAGGATGGTGTTATAACAGAGAGGATGGTGTTATTACAGAGAGGATGGTGTTATTACAGAGAGGATGGTGTTATTACAGAGAGGATGATGTCATCGCTGCAGTCTTGGAGAGGGAGGAGTGCGTGAGGTATTCAGTTGGTTGCAAACTGTTTCACAATGCCAGACGCCACCAAGTCGTAGACACTGTCCCTTTAAATTCTGGTTTTGCCTGTTTTGAGGAAGCTATAGTAATTATTCCATAAAGGTGTGACGAACAGCAGCGAGTAATGATCCGTTTCTTGACATTAAACGCATCGAGTGTCAGTCCTGCTCCTCAAATGATTTGCTGCTTTTCTCTGCATTGTATGTTGAAGCCTTCGGGCTTCGGGACTATCGGTTTGGGGAAAAAAAAAAAAAAACGGGAAAATGTTTCGTTGAGCTCTGTAAAATTGCGACGGACATTTTCCGCTATTTTCTGACACTTTACGGCATTCAACTTTTAATCTCTGAGCTCGAGGACCACTCTGTGCACGGAGCTCTTCACCCTCGTCTCCACGTCTTCAGTGATCAAACGAAGCCGGAGGATATTTGAAATGAACCAACACGACTCGCTGATCGCGGGCTATGAAATAAGTAGCAAGTGGACCTTTGAGCTGACACTATTTTCTTGTTGATAAAAGACATAATTGCCGGTTGCGGCCTCAGATGGCAATACATTGACTGGAACAGACAGCTCACTAATAATATATAAAACACTCGCACATCTTTGCGCTCAGTGATCAGACATTTTGGTTTGGATGACCTCCTCTGGGGCTGAGCCTCGTTGTGGTGGTGGATGCTGTTTGCTGCCAATAAAACATATTTGTTTTGTGATATTTTCGTTTTGATTCATTGACACTTTTCTCTCTCTGTTCAGCAGCTCTTCCTCCTCTCTTCATTTTTTTCAAAATTATTATATTCTCAGTCAGGGACATGAAATGAATATGTTTTGGTTTTCAGAATAGAAAATGTGTTTGATTAGAATACGTGGAGCACGGTGTGCTCCTGACTGCTTACTCACAGCAGTTATCTCGGTATGTTTCTGTTTTTTTTAACAGATTTCTGCAGTACATACATTTGGCTGTTTTTTTTTTGAAGTCCGACTGCAGTTGATTAAGTGTTACCGGAGATGTTGTTGAGGTTTTCCTCCAGCGAGGTCGCCTGTTGCTTTGATGTGCTTTTTTTCCCAGATGCTTTTGAAGCAGATATTTTATTATAAAGCATCAAAGGTAAAAGCTCTTTCTTTCCCCTCACATTATCTCTGCTTCACACCAGCGCTCTTTGCTTTTTGTCTTTCCTGCTATTAAAAGTGTTTGTCCGCCGATGTTTACCCCCCCTCCTCCTCCCCCCCCCCCCACGCTTTCTCTCTTCTCTGCAAACTACCACCTTCTGTGTGAAGCAAGAAGCTGAAAACGGGGAAAAGTTTTGGTGGATTCTGCGCTTCACGTTGCCTCTGCCTCGCATGAAAACTTTCATTTCCCTGAACTGTATTCTGTCGAGTAGTTCAACATCATCAGCTCCTCCTCTACTGGCTCCTCCTCTACTGTCTCCTCCTCTACTGTCTCCTCCTCTACTGTCTCCTCCTCTACTGGCTCCTCCTCTACCGTCTCCTCCTCTACTCTCTCCTCCTCTACTGGCTCCTCCTCTACCGTCTCCTCCTCTACTGTCTCTTCCTCTACTGTCTCCTCCTCTACTGGCTCCTCCTCTACCGTCTCCTCCTCTACTCTCTCCTCCTCTACCGTCTCCTCCTCTACCGTCTCCTCCTCTACCGTCTCCTCCTTTACTGGCTCCTCCTCTACCGTCTCCTCCTCTACTGTCTCCTCCTCTACCGTCTCCTCCTCTACTGTCTCCTCCTCTACTGTCTCCTCCTCTACTGGCTCCTCCTCTACCGTCTCCTCCTCTACCGTCTCCTCCTCTACTGGCTCCTCCTCTACCGTCTCCTCCTCTACTGTCTCCTCCTCTACTGTCTCCTCCTCTACCGGCTCCTCCTCTACCGTCTCCTCCTCTACCGTCTCCTCCTCTACTGTCTCCTCCTCTATTCTCAACAACTGTTGGAAATGAAAAGCTTCTGAAACCCCAAAGACTTCACTTGACTTTGAGTCAATAATTAAAACGCGTACAATAGTCATATTTGATTGGTTTGCATTGCTCTGCACGCTTTTCTCCCAAGTGACTGACAACAAGTGCGTTCTACCTTGACGTAACAGGAGCGGGTGTCAAGTCATGTCTGTAGTTGAATATACAATAAGCTCAAGACTCTCCTCCTCCTCCTCCTCCTCCTCCTCCTCTTCCTCCAGCGTGGAGCTGACCCGTAGACTCTCCTCCTCCTCCTCTTCCTCCTCCTGTAACACTCCCCAGGCTGCTTTTTTATTTTCTTAATCAACCAATAAGCTGCTAGTAGGTGGAATTAATTAAAGCGACGGTTCCTACATAGCGTGCGAGCAATTTCGCTACATCTGAGAAAAATGTCAGCGTAACAAAAAAGGCAGATGACTAACATATACATCCAGTCTGACACGCAGTTATTTACAGTAATACAGCCTCATTTCTATTTTCATTATATAAGTTTCACTTTTTGCAAATATTTCGTTTTTTCTTTATTCGGATTTTGTAGTTTTAGAATCTTTTATAATTATTCAGTATTTTTTTGTTATTAAATGTATTCCACATATTTATTTTAATTAGTAATTGAATGTAGGTAATGTAAGGTAAAATAGTCGCACACTCGAAGCCACGGTGCAAAAGATATTTAATAATTAATAAGTTTCGACATGGCAGTCTTCTTCAGGGTGAAGAGGGACAGAAACAGCTCCACAGAACTTAAATAGGGATCGGACATGATCAAAACCTACATATTGTGGGAGGAACCTATTACTGTCTCACTCTCCAGGTATTTAGATCAAGAAAAAATACAAGTTGGACGGTGATCAATGAAGTCCACCAATCAGAAACAGACAAGAGTCTAAAATGCAGCTTATAACAAACAACACGGAGGAGAGATATCATCAATAAGATATCAGGGAAAACCTGAAGAACTCCTGGACATGAGACCTAGACAGAATATCTCTGGTAGATTTTGAATATGAGAAACATCTATTAGAAAAATGACTAATTGAATACCACAACTTGTTTACTTAACCACATGTGACCACCTTTTCGGGACATGGCGCCTCGATGACCAGATTGAAATACCGCTGCATCTAATTCCTTTCCTATCTCTGACTCCACCTCTGTGTTCTCCTGTCTCCTCTCGCAGGTACTTCACCAACATATCCATCGGTGGGCGGGATTATTCCTTCAACAGCGACGGCTACCTGTCCAACCCGCTGCTCGACGTCATCTCCTACACCAATGGGAGAGGCTGGGAGGAGGTCAGTACACAGCTGTGCAAGTTGCTAATTATCCGAGCGCGGCGGCTAGACGGGCTAACCGCAATTTCACGGCCCATCGAACGCGCTGAGTCATCAGTGCTCAGCTTCACCTTTCTGCCGTCTCACTGTCCCTCCCGGATCTTATTAGAGCTCCTTGAAGTCGTCCCCCCCCCTCCTCCCCTCGCCTCCTCTCTTTCATTTTGGTTTGTTGGCCTTGTTAGCCAGCGCTAACTCACAATTCAATATCCTCTCCATCAGGGGCCATGTGCAGCAGTTGTACAGTAATAGCACCAAATCCAAGGTCTGCCCTCAGAGGGCGCTTTCAATTCCTCGAGACTCTCTTCGACCTGAGAAAAACAAGTAAACCTTTTTGTTCTATCCCGCTGTGTTCCATTTGCTCCTGACCTTTTACGGCTCAATATAGTTACAGGCGAGTGCAAACTCAAGACCCCTCCCCCCTCCCACACTCCAGCCCCCGCCCCATTCGAAGGATGATAACGGAAAAAAAGGAAAAATCGACCTTTGAAAGACATAAAAACACGTTGCTCTCACGGTGCAGCATCGGTGTGAGTCCTTAGATTTCACAGTTCTTCACCTTCCCGTCAAAGCTGAACTTAAAGGGGCAGCAGTGTGTGTTTTAGCTCGGCCCCAGACGATGAATGAAGGATTCAGATTAGTTTGCATTAAGTGAGATTTAAGGAATAAGTACACTCCGTTTATGTCATGAAATGCCATAAGCAGGCTTTCTGTACGGCCTACGCCTGTCTTAGCGAACTGAATTACAACGCAAGCAACGAGGCCAAAAGTATATGGACACCACTGTCCACTGTAAGTTCCTTATTTGGGGTTTTTATGAATGGGTATTTCTCCAGTTGAGTTAAATTCCACTGCCACACCATTCAAATAGTTACCTTCAACATTGTGGCTAGATGTGGTGAAGACCCCATCCTGTTAACATGGCAATGCCCCTCTGCACAAAGCCAGGTAAGAAATGTAGTTTGGTGTGGATGAACTTGACCCCCATCTAACAGCTCTGGGATGAAACGCTGACTCAAGCCAGACCTGATCCGCCAACGTCAGTGTTGGACCTCACTAATCCTGCAGCCAGGATCCAACAAAAAAATGAATAGCCTTCCCAAATGAGTTGAGGCTGATGGTATAGATATACTGTATAGAATAGATCAATGCTAATGTTTGTGGAATAAGATGCACTGGATATAATGCTCTTTTCCACTGTTGGTTTAAACCTAACGAGCAGAACTCGGCTTCGGCTCTTCAACCTTCGAATTTGACTCTGACTCTGACATTTTGAAAATACATCAAGCTTTTTGTTTTGGCTCATCACATGATCTCATCAGTTGCAGTTTTTTTTTTAATGTGAGCAAACAATCAACGAGGAACTAGTGAGGAACGTAGACTGTATATAAGAAGTGGACATAGTTTTAGACACATCAGCATTGGCTTCACTTTTCAGAACCGGAGGTCGCCGCCCGGTGAGGAATAAGACATTTAAGGGAGTATCGTCATGGTAACGTTAAACCACATTTTTTGCTCAACACTTTTATGTAAAACTGGTCAGTTGCAGAATCTAATTTCTTTTTTTTTCTGCCGGCAGTTTCAATATTTCTGTGTCGCATGTGAATCTTTGATCTGCGCTGGCCTCTAAATCCCCCTTTTCAGTCGTCAACGGTCATGATAAAACACTTTAAGACTTGACAAGGCCGCGTAATGTTTCTCCCTCTGGACTTTCCACTAAATTCTGACTTACTGTTGGCAATTCGCCACCGAAAAACCTTGGACTGAATGGTAGAGTTTATACGGGGGTTGCAGAGCTTTATACATCATGCATGATACAATCTGAAACTCACCCCAATCTTATTTTGCAGAAGACAACAAGCCTCAGAGCAAGATTCAGATCAGGGGGAATAATGTCACTGACAATACTTTGTGTTAAAAGCAGAAAAATAGGCAGCACTCATGAAAAAATACAAGCACTTTCTCTTATCTTTTGATTGCTGAACAAGGGGCCATTTATTTTTGGAGATTCGGTTATTTGATTCATGTTTTTAACTCTTCTGTAACTCACTCTGTCTGTCTGTGGTGTTTTGAGTTCAACACATCCACCCTGATCTTCTTCTGGCAGCGGTTAACCTGACAGAGGAGCAGAGCATTACGAGAAGCGGCAAACTGAAGCGCTGCTCCGTCCGAGGGAATGATAGAACCGTTTTCTGACCTTGTCTCACCATTACAGTATTGGATTTTTAGTAAAAAAAGAAGGCTGAGACACTGACAAAGGAGACAGGTTACGGTACTCCATGGGTTTGGAAGAGATAGAGGAAGAGAAACTGTCTGCAGCCGGCAGAAAAACCAACAGATAAGGGTTTAGCTTGCACCGCCGCTCTCCAAAGACGAGTCCTGTGCTGCTCTGTTATATCAGACGTTCTGGTGAGTCGAGGAGGAAATAATCAGCGTAGCCGTGTCATGTTTCAGACAAGGATTTTACAAAATGTAGTAATTTTATACTATTTATGGCCCCTCTCTGGAAAAGACTGCACACTAGGCTCGATGTGGTGCATGGACTGCTCAAGGGCAAGCACGCACACTTAAAGCTGCTATAATCAATATTTTTATGTGACAACGGATCAACAATGTCCCGTTGAAAGGGTTCACTTATAGCACCGTACACACGGGGAATCATCACCCGACAGCTCTACGGAGCATTTTCGCATCTTTTTAACTTAGAATTTAGGGATTTGTTTTGGTTTTTGGGGCTCGCGACTTTACAGTTATGTTTCACTCTCACTGACTCCAAAATGTTAGTTATCAGCGTTTGTCGGCTGTTAGAAAAAGGTCTTAAAATCATCCCAGATATTTCTGTTTCAAAAGAACCAGAGGTATAAGAAAAACCAAATCATCCTATCTCAAATCAAAAGTAACTTTGTCCAATAAAAAAAGATGTCCACGATGGAGAACACTTAAAAAAAAGATGAACAATGGGCACAACTAACCACCACAAGTACAACAAACATATGAAATTCCCTTTGTGGATTTGAAATTCATAATTATTTAACCTTTTGCTGGAGAAAGATTCATAAACTATACAATGGACTGCAGTTTGAGCATAAATTTGAGTCCATCGTGTCGGTTAATCTTTCCTCAGACATTTCCAGGCACAAGACTCGAAGGATCCTCAAAGTGATTGTTTGAGGGCTTTGACCTGGCGGGTAACGGTCAAGCAAAGGACAAACCGTGTCAATACAACTCCCTCAGAGACCAGAACTTGACCTCAACTGCCTCGTTGGCTCTCTCCAACTTCAATTGTCTGAGCATCCCGGTCTCCCAGGCGTATATTTGCTGAATTAACCTTTCCTGAACTGAATCACGGAGTATATTTGCCGAGCACAGCAACCTTGGGGCAAACGAACAAGAGCTGGCTGTATAGAGCTCGTAGCGAGATCCGGGACTGTATTCATCAAGAGTCTCAGAGTTAGAAAATTCACAGAGAGATTTGTTCCTGCTTTTGGGCAAAGAATATATTCCGTGAACTTTTTTAATTACCGAGCGGGTTTTGCAATTAACCTGTTTCTGACTTTCTGGCTGCACCTCAAAAGTCAAGCAGCACACAAAGTGAATAATTTGTCTGGAATTTCTTGGATTTATTTAGAGTCGTGCATATATTGCAACTTCATAAAATAATGAATACAGCAATATCTACACATGTATGTGCTTATGGATGCATGATTAGTGATGTTTGGCTAAATGTCCCATGCATGATGGGACAAGGTGTGCGAAACATTACAAAAACAAGATATGTACATTTTTAGATACATTTCCAACCCTTAACCTTTACATTAGTATCATTTGATATTGTTTTCAGTGTTTTATATGATTTCTTTTCTGCATCAAATCATATCATCGTTATTATGTGTATTTGTGCTTCAGCGCAGATCATATTGGAATTGATGGGGTTCTTTTGTTATTTGATTTTTGTTGTTTTGCTGCCGACTGAGCCTTTTCTCACACCGTGTGAACATCTCACTCTGTTAGTTTTCTGAGATTTTAGATATTACGTGATGCAGTGACGAAGCAAGTCATCGTACATGTGTTTGTTCTTAGAGCCGAAGCGTAAACAGGGAAGTATACCGTGGCTCAATGAGTGAGTAAGACAAGAACAGCCTCAGTATATCTACAATCAACATGACAGGAGAGCTGGAATCCTAAATCACGCAATCCAGTTCCACTTAAAGGCGCTGTAAGAATTTTACAACCTCACAATACAGGATAATAACAATAAATCTGCAGCAAGAGTTATTAATGGATTACAATAATTCATCAGGTACTTCCCAAAAGAGCAGGCTTTAAAACTGACTTCCTGGCCTCACTCCCAACCAACTGATTCGCAAAGAACTGACTGCAGCTGCTGATAGCACCATAGCAGCAAGCGCTCAAAAGATAATATTCTTATGATATTACAGCACAGAAATGCACATAAAATTGTGCAGCTGAGGGCAGTTTACCCCTTTTTAATGCGCAATCCATTTGGCAAATTATTAATGTTGCCTTTGCGCCGGGAACACAGTAGGCATAACAATGGCAGATCGGGAACGATAAATATAATTTCAGACCGTTAGCTAGAAGTCCTGACAGACGAGACGCAAGAGCTTTTCTCAAAACTGGAATTTAAACATGACAGAAAGAAACCATATTAGATTGAATAGATAGATGGATACTTACTTTATTAATCCCGTATTCATTTTCACTACAGCAGCATTTGTACATACAGGTAAGAACAATATTTTCAAAAAATAGAATAGAATAATAAGAAAATAAGAAAAATGCACAATATATACATCAAATAAATATTTGAATATTACATCTCGCCAGTATAAATTTGCTTCAGTTAGCACCAACTTCCTGAATACGCTAACAGTTTCACTCTAACTGCGCGTGTCTGTTAGCGTTGGTCTTTCAGAATCTGTTTGCTCGGCAGCACAAACATGGTTTACGGTTGGTTGGAGAATTACATGGTTTCTTTTTGTCTTTTTGTCTAATTTTTTGGGGTTTAGAGGCTGCGATTATCTACGAAATCCATTCCGAAAGTTTGCTGTTACTCCGACGAAAGATTGTTCTACGAGCAAATAGCAACATGAAACATTCTGCTAAAAAGTATTTCAATACCATGTGGACCAAGTCCGATGGCATCAAGACTAGAAGATTGATGAGGAAGCCTGATCATGGTTACATTGATATATGATCACACACATAATTAGAAGGGGTCAGACATCATCCCAGACATACATTACACTGAGCAGCTTATCTTCTGATTCCATCACAATAATAAAGTTGCAGTGTAGGCAGTATTTTTAAATTGGTATTAAATTAACAAATCTAATATCCAGAAGACACTATTATTTATGTATGCATTAAGTATGCTGTTTTTCCAAATCCTGCTCCTCTATTTAGAGTAACTCTTTAACTCGGTCCGAGTGACGTTGGTGTGGATATTAATTAAGAGTGTCATGATATACTGGTACTGACATTAACTTGGAGACATAAAATATAGAATAATGACATCATGTTAATAATACACATATGATAATATTGTGTAAAGAAGCCAGTGCCTCTTAATTAAAGGAGCAATATACACAATGAAGAGCATTAACGCAACAGCAAACAACTAATTCCAATCTAAAGATATGGTGTGATGTCTACCTACCCACCTCCTTACGCTCCTACTTTGAGTGTGATTGGTTTTCCAAAAGAGACAAGACCCAAAATGAAAGATGAATGGGACTGACAGCATTATTTATTTATTTTCAAATTGTGTAGCTATTGCCATAATAACGGCCGTGACAGTAAGAATGAAATGACGACAGCTCTCAGGGACATACTGACCTTTTGTGTGAGAAACAACTTTTAGAAGTCGGTGTGTATCAGCCGATATTGAATTAAACCAAACTTTCAAACTCAACCTTTTTATTTCGCTCCGGTCGAGTTGACACCATTATTTGTCGTGTTTTTATAAGTACTCCGTCTTGCAGCTAGTTCACAAGCAATTTTTTTCCCCGGAGACCATTTTGTACTTCAGTTGTTTACTACAATTTACAGCTGTTTTGCACTCACAGAACTGACTAGCAGAGTGAAAGTAGAGGCAGAAATCACCCAAAAGTAGTAATGGATCCACTGCTGGCAGCAGTCGCATGGATGAATGCACACCCATCAATGTTTCGCTGTCCATAATGTGGCCGCCAGTCCTTCAATAATTATCATAAATGAGGCTGTGTTTTCATTCTTTCTGTTGGAAGGATTATTTTAGGCTGCAACGGCCAAATCCTTCTCCCCCTGAAATTTTGAGTGTATTAACTTTTTAGCATTCGAGGAAGCAAAGGGGTTAAATATTAGTTGCGTTGGTCGTCTCCGGTTGGGCGACGTCATTGGGAAACAGAACAGAAGCCAGGACAGTGGAAGTCTGACCAAAATGAATAATGACTCAACTGAAAAGCACCGCGGAGAAACAGAACGTCCAGACAGCAATAATAACATTTTAAAAAACTATACACAAAATGAATGAAACTTGATACTGAAGGTTAAAGAAGACCAACATGAGTAGAATGTATAAGCCAAATATGCAATAATAATATATGTTGTGGGGCAATGTAACATGCAAATAACAACAAAAAATAGGACCTTCAATGAAAACCTCCGGGTCTCCTGAAGTTACAATCAAGTAAACTCTGTTCCTCCATTTCCGGCGTTCAACATAATCTATTTAAAGGGCTTAATAATTCGTATTACATTTTGATAAAATTGAGGATTTGCAAGGGACAGAAAGATGAAAATAATGTCAGAATCAAAGCAGCAGAGGCTGAGATATCCTGACTTTATATACTAACAGTGCCAGACTCATTCATATTTATTCAAAATTGCATCCAGACCTTATTTTCTTTAAGAAAATAGTTTTAAGCATTCAGCAAGATTCTTTTTTTTCTCTTTACAAATCACAGTGTTTTGCTTGTAGAAAGAAAAACATATCAGCAGTGATTCAGTCTATCCCGAGGATAGAACAGTTTCTTACAATTGCTACTGTCATCGCTGAGTGTTGGGTCTTTGTATGAAAAGGTCCTCTGGTGCTCAGAGAGTTATGAGTTTTACCTTTTTGCAGCGGCAGTGATTTGTTTGTAATGAACAGAAGAGGAAGCTGCGTTACAATGAGCCGCCAAAGCCAGCCTGAACACACAAAGGGAAAATAGATACCAAATAAAATATTCTGTGAAGCAGCTATTGGTTGCTTTGGGGTAATTAATGTCACCATTTGGAAAAGGAGGGGGCGGCAGATCAGAAAGCAGTGACTGCAAAAGTAGTTATTTTTCAATCCAGTGCACAACGGAGTGTTGATGTTGGACCGATTCCACATTGAATTATTGATTCATCCAAGTAACGCACCCCCAAACTATGGAGTCTGCTGAGCGGTGCACCTCAGATTGTTGATTGTAATGGAAACGTCAAAGATAGACATGAAGAGGCTAAAAGTGATTATGAGTCAGATCCATTTCTTCGAGACTGAACATATTGCGGTGAATACCAATATGACATCTCTGTGTATGAGCTGCAGTTTACCTTGATTCTTTTTTTTTTTGTCATTCAATACATATTGCATAGAATCTGTGCTGTTCGGAAATGGAGAATATGACCTCAACTTTTGACCTTAAGTTGGGTTTAGTGTTGCTGTTGTCACTGAGTCTCATAAAAGTTTTATAAAAAAATATAAAGGTCTGTCTGAGCTCCATGGTAACAGAGGGGGACGAAATACCAAATCATAACTGTCCTTGCCTTCTGCTGGGCTGGCAATCCAGGGATTCAGCCCGTCTGAGCTGTGTGTGTGTGTGTGTGTGTGTGTGTGTGTGTGTGTGTGTGTGTGTGTGTGTGTGTGTGTGTGTGTGTGTGTGTCTGCATATAAATGTCTTTTTTTGCCGTGTTTTGTGTTTAAAGAGCGGCAGACAGCCTTTACTTCAGTTAATGCAAAACATGTTGGAGGGGTGAACTGGAGGACAAATGTGCATAGAAGAGCAACTTATTATTTTTGTTCCATAATTAACTGTAGGGTTTAGCTATTATTATTTATGCAACATAGAGGGTGAGAGAAACAAGAGCAGTATAAAGAAGAGGCCCTGAAAATGCATAAAAGATGCAGTGAGTGAGGTCGGTCCAAAGAGCCAGGTGCTGCAAATGTGCTATTAACATCCTAATCTTGTTTTTATGTCTGGTCCTTGTGTTAATGCAACGAGGGCCCAACACCAATAATTATGAATTACACTGTGGAAGTGTTTCAGTGCACATATTCGTAATTTGTGTGCCGAGTTGCGTCTGTTACTTTCGTGTAGTTGAATCATTTCTGCTTGTAAAGTTTATGGTACTGTACTTGCACCTGTTCTTTAGTGTGTGTGTGTGATAACTTGTATTCGTGACGTTGTGGGGACATCCGTCTCCACTGTACATTACGGGGACTGACCTCCCATCTGGGATCAAAACGCTGGGCCTGTTGCACCACTTTGTGATGATGACATAAGTGTTTACGAAATAGATCTTTACGCCTCTCTAAATCAAAGTAATTTGCACCAAATAAACTAGTTCATAAATAGAGATTACGTGTTAAATAACAATATTTATAATCCCCCCCCCCCCAAAAAAAAGTGGTAAATAGTGAGGGTATCAAATGACACTTGTTGAAACACGGATTAATAAAACCTTTTATTTACATTTTACCAAAATGAGACACTCATGTTACCTCAAATTAAATAACTTTAGACAATCAAACAATTAAGGTTGGTTGTCGGTTGTGTGATCTGATATTTCCCTTGGGGAAATATTAGGGGAATGGTTTGGGGAATGGATTTTACTAATAGTTGGCGCAACAAAATCCCGGTCCCTCCAAGGTTAACTGTTTATTTTAGGTTATGTCACAATGTGGGGACTTATGAAAAAGCTGGTCCCCTCCGGGTCAACCATTTGTTATAGGTTTCCTGGTTTTAGGGAGGAGATATGAATTAGTTCAAGTTCAAGGAACAAAAGAAGTTGGGCATATGCATGCAGTGGATATAGGTACGGTTTTAGTAAGACTATAAAAAAAAATGTCCTCACAAGTGACAAAACCAGCTTCGTGTGTGTTTTTGAGCGGCTTTGCATGATTTTTCACAAATCCCGGCAGCCGCGTCTGGCACCATCACCGGAGAATTGGCTGTATGCAAATACCGTCTGAATATATGACACCACGGCGAGAAAATGACAAAATAAAAAAAAAGGCAGATTTGCTGTGTTGTCGCTGCACATCCATCCAGTGACTTCCTCGGTCGTTGTGAACAGATTTGTTTCCACATGTAGGTCACTGTGACACTATAAACTGTCTCTCTGGTCTCAGTCTTTGCCCCAAATACCGTGCTGCAGCATGGAAAACACTCGGCTCGGTTGACGTGAACAAATTGCTCATTATACAACGCAACCGATGCAAAGACACACGAGGCTGTTGCTTTACATCCCCCTGACAACCCATAACTGGGCAGTGAAAAAAAGGAAGGAAGAGAAAAGAAGCAAACAACAGGAAATGTGAGCACATAAAAGACTCAAAATAGTAATAAATCAATGAAATTAATAGACGGCTGGGCTGAGGTACCTCATAAAGCACTTCACCAGGTTGTGGTTTGAGTTGTCAGGGGGACATGCAGCATAATATGCCAGATACGCTCTGAAAGAGCCCATTATAGACATATAATAGAGACTTCTTTTCACAGAAGGAGGCTTTTTGCCATATTTAGATTGCACAATGGAAACATGGGGAGCCAGAACGGGAACTGCATGCAGCTAACATGCCTACCTATTCAAACAACTTGGGCCACACGGATGAACCCAAGTTACAGAACTCCTTGACAAATCATTTGAATCGATGTTTAGTATTCTTGGGCTCACAAAATAATTGTTTTGTATTTCTGAGTTCGAACACTAGGAGGCATTCTGGACACAAACCATGAAGTCTCCTTATAAAGTGAAACTGTTTGCTAGATGCCCGTGCTTCCCTAATAGTAAGACTGGTTGATTAGAGATTTAAGATGCATTTTCTTTACACAACAAAAGAAAGCAGCAGAAACACAACAACAAAAGAAAAGCGGGTGAGATTTAAAAAAGAAAGACAACTAAAACCAGATGGATGTTTGGACATCTTAACGTGACAGCAATTCAATATGTTTCAGGTCCTAACTAAACATTGAAACGTAGCCTTAACAATTTGGTTGAAGCAAAGGCTGTATGTAACATGGCATTTAAAATGATTTTAATCTATGCAAATGACCAATTGCGTGCATGCTCATTGAGTTGTATGCAAATCAGATGTGTTAGCTGCAAGGTAGAGATACGAGGGAACGTGGTTAACGTACTAACTAGGTGACATCATCCAGGCCAAAACTCAAAACTGATCAGATGTTTTTTTTAATTGATCAAATGACTCAAAAGCTCAGGGGACATACATTAAAACAATGTGATCAGCGGCCTCTTCTAAAACAATCAGAAGAGCTGAAGAGCATCTGTCTTCATCCCCATCCAGGTTGGCTGGTGGGAGAATGGCCACCTGCGTCTGCGCTACCATCCCTGGTCTCGTTACGGCTCCTTCCTGAAGCCTCTGGACGACTCCCAGCACCTCCGAGTGGTCACCTTGGAGGAGAGGCCCTTTGTCATCGTGGAGCCGGCTGACCCGGGCACCAGCTCCTGCATCCGGGACTCTGTGCCCTGTCGCATGCCCGTCAACACCAGGTAAACGCATCCTTCTGAATCAGTGAATCACTGCTGCATTGTGTTCACATTTCATTGTCTCCAAACTCTCCAAGGTTCAGTTCTCTATGGTTGGTCTGTACATCTGTGTTTCTTTAATACACTAGGAATTTTTTTGTTTTTTTCGTAGAGATTTATCCAAGATTCTGCATATATGATTTTTCAAGTGCATCAAGATTCGTCTCACATGCCTTCCAAATATAAATTGTCATAGATAAAGGTCTCTCTTAGTACCAGAACATATCTGACTATGGATAATACGCATACAGCAGCTACTTTGGTGCCATCAATCTTTCCCATTATATCCATTAAAGCAACATGGCACCTCCTCCATCACCACAGTGGTGTATAATCTTCTTTTCTGGTTGTTTAATTTGACTCTTCGAGAGAGGAGGAGAGGTTTAAAATGATCATGCATTACAATACCAGAAATTAGAAGGAAAGAAAACAGCTGCAAGTGTGAATGGAGTTGAGATATATCTTTTTGTAATTCGCCAAAGAAAGTGGCAGGTCAGGATGACCTGCAGTTTATTACGGCCATAGGCAGAAAGGATCAGAATCATATTGATGTTCTATCTGAAGCGGTTTCATACAGGGGTTGGTCTTGAGGTTTCAGACAATAAACCTTCGTGAAAAGTTTCAAAAATTGGTAAGAGAGAGACCGTCCTGAAACCAGAAGGGTCCAGTCTCTGATCCCTTGTGAAATTTAGATGTCTGGCCAAGCTTCCATGAACAAGAGAGTAAATATTTTCCATCTCCAGGTGCTGGTGTGCAGGGAGGATTAGACCTGAAGTAAAAAAAATAATCTAATTATCCCTGGGAGGAAATTACATTTCCTCACAGAAGCTATAGCTGCATTAAAAGTCATATTGCAAAGCATGCAATTAAGAACGTGGCATAATTTTCGTACAGCTGTTCATTAAAACCATGAAAGAAACTTGAAACCACATAGCAAAGTAAGGTTAATTGTCTTTTTAATCAATGCAGATAATTAGAATCATGGAGCAAGAGAGCTCTGCTGCATCCCTCCCAACGCTTCAAAAACACTGGTAACGTCAGCGCGTGATTCTGAGTGATTCAGTCCAGTTCATTTACGGAAAACATTTCACAAACGTCACACAAACTTAACTCGACACTTTGGGACATGAACACCGGCCTCCTGGTTCATAGTCCTGTGTTTGGAGATGAGAACATGACACTGATTCAACACTGATTTCCGATCACTTTGGAGAATTTGTGCTCCCTTATATTACGTGTCACATACAATATATCGTTCAGTGGTATTGATATTAAGACAGTGTTTATCCCGTTTCATGCACATGTACGGTTCATTTGAGGCGAAAGTGAGTCAGGGGGAGGAAAAGAAAGAGAGAGTGTGTGCGTGTGTGTGTGTGTGTGTGTGTGTGTGTGTGTGTGTGTGTGAGTGAGTGAGTGTGTGTGTGAGAGAGCTCTGGGCTCCTGGTCTATCCCAGATAAGCTTCCTTCCTGCCAGCACATGACCTGGCGAATGGGAAGATAACGACTTCATCCTCCATCAATTTTATTGGCTGAGAGAAAAAGTTTGTTCCACTGTAAATCAGCCTCATTTAACTTGCTTGTCTTTTCTCTCCCTTATACATATCTTATGCACTTTTTTTTTTTACTTTTATATACTATTTTATGTAGTGTGTAATTTATTTGCCTTAATCTTTTTCCCTGTCACATCATATTTCCTCTGATGTCGCTGCATTACGGTGGCTAAGATGTTTTATGCTTTTATATTCAATTGTCATAACCACCAAGGTCACGATTTGTTTGTTTACTCAGACACAACCAAGCACTTAAACTTAACTGCCTTTTACTTTGAATATTTCCCACTTTTGATGAGAGCCACATGCACACATGTGACATGTCTTCTCCTCCAACAGTCACTTGTCGCAGAGTTACAGAACTTCAGCTTCAAAATAATGCTGTTTAATAATAAACAGTTAGAGTCTGTTAATCAATTAAATGTGAGTAGAGTAAATCGCCCGCTTTCATCAGTCCCGTGGTGAACATCGCCGTGACATCTGCTTGCTAGTTGGCACCCAAACTGCTGGCAAATTTGTCGGGCATATATGTATGAATTATATTTCATGCAGCGATTGTGTTGCCAAACATCATGTGGGATCATTCTGTGTAAGTAAACATTATGGCAGCATATGAAACATTTCCACATACACAGAGAAGAAAATTATGGCTAGGACACAACTTGTATTTCCCTTTTTTAATTTCCGGCCAAGAAAAGACCAAACTTCATTTGTAGAAAGGATTTTCCAAAATATACAAATAATACAGAGCAGTTAAGCGTTTCACCCTCATGCGGTTGACGTGGCTTGTACTTTGGCTTTAAGTTAAAAAAAAAAAAAACAATTGTGCAAGTTGTGTTGCTAGGTAACAGAGCAATGGGGTTGCCATAGCTGCCATAAGTGTCTCAGGGTCCATCAAATGGGCACTTGATACGGACAGCTGATGGAGGGCAAAGCAGCCACTTGAATAATAGCAATCGAAATGCACTTGGATTCATACGCGAAGTGTTCACTTGATAAAGTCTCACGGGGCAGAAAAGGCTTTCAGAGATCTTTGTAGATTTTTTTTATTTTTCTAATTCTAGATGCCTTCCAAGACCACAAAATGGAGTTCAATTATGTTTTAATAATGCAGCGTGTTTCCTCCTGAACTCCCCGACCTGTCTGGCATCGTCTCTCCAAACAGCCCAAACTGTCAGCATGAATCCAGTCATAGTCTCCTGCCAATAATTCATACCTTCCTTGCCGCCCTGAGTCTACCTACAATAGTAATAATAACAACAATAGTAATACTTTATCTAATGACACCTTTTATGTCACTCAAGGTCACCTTACCTCACATCATAAGATTGTGAAACATTATTACCAATAAACAGCAATGAAACAATGAGACAGTAAACATCAGAGCATGACTCAGCAATTAGTTAAAATCTTTAAGTAGAAAGATGTGAAGGGGAGTTGAGTTCCAAAGTCTGGGTGCTGCGAAAGGCTGATAAATAAGGTCTGAAGGAGGTCTGTTCTGAAGAGCTTTAAATGTTAATAATAATTAATGTATCTGTCACTCCTATGTTCAGTCCCCTAACAGAGCACACTACTTCTTTTTTTTTCAATTTCTACAATAGCCAAGCAGGGAGTCCAGGTCAAAGCGTCCTCGGTGAAACATCTTAAAATCTCATAAAAAGCATCTTTTTTTTGCTCACGATCTCGCCCATCTGTTTTATTTTCTCACGCCGTGTCCTCAGCTTGGTGGTGGACGGCGCCGGGCCCATGAAGCACTGCTGCAAAGGGTTCTGCATCGACGTCCTCAAGCGACTGGCAAAAATAGTGGGCTTCACCTACGACCTTTACCTGGTGACCAACGGGAGGCACGGGAAGAACATCGACGGGGAGTGGAACGGCATGGTCGGAGAGGTGAGGAGTTTATTTATTTATCATATACATCTAATTATTGTATGAGTGGAAAATCGGCTTGTTGGTCAACTCTCCTTTTCAGTAAGAAAAAAAACTAAATGCGCTATGTCAGTGGGTCTTTTGTAGTTTTAAGCTGGTGTTCAGTGCTACATGTATCTGTTTCTGATCCAAAGGTGGCTAGCATGGCTACTATAAAGCTAATTGGAGGATGACTTCAACATTTTTAAACCTTTAAGTTTAATTCCGCAGATGATTAAACGTCGCCTCAGTAAAATTGAATGACTGTCTGTCTGCTGCTAATGCATTGCATCGTTGATCACACATTTCTACAGTAAAAAGTAGTCCAATGAAAATCTAACTTAAAGACATTACATCCAGATGTATGAAAATCTTTTACTTTTCACATATACCTGCAACCCAAACGTAAAAATGAACTGCACTGTATTAAAGTATTAATTAACGTCTACTAGTTTCCTTTAAGAAATAGTTCACTGGAAATGTATATTTTTGCTTTCTTTACGAGTAGGCTGTGGTTAACCTAGCTTAGCATAAAGACTGGAAGAAAGGGAAACAGCAAGCCTGGATTTGTCCAATGTAAAAACTATTTGCCTCCCAACATATCTACATATCAGATTTGAAAGTCGCATCTCGTTTGTTCAACCAAACAAAAATGTAAAATTGATGATCTGCGATGGATCCAGACGAGCTGATTGTCCGTGTTGAGATACTCACCTCGTCCTTCCATCATCTAAGACTGCCATGACGCTCATCTCTCTCTGCAACAAAGCAAATAAGGGTAGTTCCTAAAATGTTGGACTATTCCTTTCAATCTACAAAAAAAAAAAAACGTAAAAAAAAGAAAAGGCCACTCATGAAACATTCATAAGCAAAAATAAAACTTGCAGCAAACAAGTAAACATGGCAGTGACAGCCACACGGGTGAGAGATTAAATAAATGCTAGTTTATAAAAATGCGTGTTAAGTTGGGACTTAAAGCAGCTTGAGTTTGACTTCTTCTGAGAGTTGTTTACTCAAATGTTTAGTAGCCCACTTCACAAACACACCATGACCCTTTTTTTTTGTGGGTGTACCTCAGCGAGATATTATAGCCGTTTTTTTTTTTTTTCCTTTTGTTGTATTTACAAAAAGGGGGGGGGGGGTTGATTCTAGGACTCCCGTGAAATTCTTTTCATCCTGCCTCAAATCCCTTAAAACGTGAACCAGCGAGAGAGGATTGGACCCAAAATTGAAGAAAAAAAGAGAAAAATATGGAGGGAGCTTGTCAGGAAGATTAGTGCTGGAAAACGGAGAGTGAGGACAACACAGACTGTGAGACTGTTTGTACATCGCTGTGTGTCTGTTGGCAGATACCGCTGTTTCCATGATGCCAATCCCCCTCTGGTGGCTGGATTAATGAAGTTGGTTTAACACGGAGTTAGACAGGATATGCAAATTATCACAGTGTGCGTGTGTGTGTGTGCGGTCTTGTATTTCTAACTATGTGAGGACCATGTTTTTAGAGTTTAAAGTGTAGACCTTTTTGAAAGTGAAGGCTTTTTTCTTTTTTTTTGCGTGTTCACTTCTTTTTAAGTTTTATGGTCAATTTTAGAGTCATTTTTTTAGTTACTGTTAGGAAAATGACACGTTGACGTCACCTCATCGCCCCCAGTGTGTTGACAGGTCTAGGTGAGTACTGCAAGAGGGACGAAGAATAGAAGTAAAGATGTATCCGTGTAAAGGTGGATTTTTTTCTTGCGGTCAATATATATTTACCATAATGTATTTAAATTTGATGCTTGGAATCAGATTTCATACATTTTCATGCCAAATTGCGCTTTTCATTCACACAAATTTGCTGTGTTTGAATTGTTTCATGGGAGGTTTGTTTGCTGCGCAATCATTATTAATAACCTTATAATCTGGTTTGTTTCAATCCCAATTAATGCCTTTACAAGATCACAAAATACAACATTTCTGAAAAAAAGGAAAAGGAGAAGATGTTGCAGTCTTATAGGAGAAAACGCAAGTGGCCTGACCTTACCAATCTCCATATTTCTCCTTCGTCACCATGACCCCAGTATTCAGTTGGAATTTTGAGTGTGTTTGTGTGTGTGTATGTGTGTTGTGTGTGTGTTGTTACAACTTTAATGTTATGGCTAGGGAAACACAGGAACTAACATAATATGTCTACCCAATCTTGGCCAAACTGGGACTAAAGGAACAAGGAAAGGCTGCTGAGGCACTTTAGGTGTAACAACAATTCATATTTATTTATATGAGAATGATTAACAGAGAAACCAACAAATATACCAGAAATGGAGGCAAAAAAAGAAAGAAATGCGTCAGTGTCTCCGAGGGGAAAATAATAAACAAACAGCCCACACTAACTAGAAAATATAAACTTACTTAGTCTACCGGATCAAAGAAAAAGACAATGTTAAGCTTTCTATCTCATCAGAGATAAGGGGAGACAAAGGGGGAGCAAAATAAATGGCAAAGAACTCCTCGAGGCTCCCTTAAAATGACGATAACGGATGGCTTGACAGAGCTGTGTCAATGTGCAAAAAACACCAGTTTCACCAGTTAAACTCAACAACAACAACAACAACAACAACAGTACCAGCAATAGACAGCTCATAGAAAGCGCAAAAAGGAATGTCTGGTTCAATCATCGATCCAATGAAGTCCGGAGAGGGGCGTGGCAGACCTGAAGACGTAGGGGAGGAGGGTGTAATATCAGTATTTGCTAACAGTCCAGATGTCGGCGTTTACAGGGCTTCTGTCTCAGATATGCCTCAGAGACGCAGGCTCTCTCTCTCTCTCTCTCTCTCTCTCTCTCTCTCTCTCTCTCTCTCTCTCTCTCTCTCTCTCTCTCTCTCTCAGCCCCCAGCTGCCTCTTGCCCAGCTTCTGTCAGTAACACATTAAGTTGCTTAATTATGGCAGCAGAACGTGTGCACAGGGGACGGCTGAGTCTCGGTGCAAACTGTTGCATCTCACATGCTCCTGTTCTCGGGTTTCTTCCTGCAACCTGCAGTAGTATTTATTTTCCAAAACCAGTGGATTTTGTCTGAAATGAATTAAATTAATAATTAAAATTAAAAAAACACGTCACCAAGGCTAATGTATCCACTTTCCTGAGACCTGTTCTTTGTCCTTGTGCCGTCAGTGAAAGCCCTACTTGGACAGTAATTTCTGCTTTGTTTTTCAAAATGTTATTCAGCCTTGCAGTTTTTGTTGCCTCCCAATCAGGAAGTCTTTTTTTTCACATTTTCTCACCCTCAGATGAATCTTTCTGCTGTAATATTTTTCTGTTTCTATTATGAAGTCTGTGCAGCAATTAAGCCCTCACGAAACAGGAGTGTCACCGGTGTTGCTTTCAGACTTTTCAGATATTTCAAATGACTTCGTTGAATTGAACAGAATAATTATCATGGAACGATTGATCTCGACATGCAGAACCAATCAGGCAGTATCAAAGTTTATCACTTGTGCGTCATCCACCTCTTAAAGGAATGCACTTTATAAAGGCTTCAGAGACAAACTATTGATTTTACAGAGTAAACTTCATCACTTTTCTTCTTTTGTATTCATCCAAAGAAGGTTGGCTGAGCACACGACTCAGCAGCACATTTACTTCCACTCAATCACCTTCCTGCCTTTCAGTCAGCCATTAATTCACATTCTTTTCATGATTGCATTATGGTAAAGTATTATAATTCATTATGATGTAAATGCCTAGACTTGAGACTTGTTATCCCTCACAGGGAACATTTAGTTGGGTTTAATTATATTATGTAATTATGTCGTTTCATGGCAATGCACTTGAACGTATGAATTGATTAAAATAAGTCTCCAGCTTGATGCACTCAAAGCTCTGAGATCCATAACTTGACGGGTCACCTGACTAACAGCAACATTTTAACGTAACAGACAACCTAACTGGTCATTAGCAATTTTCACATTACTTGCTTCTAGTTTTCCGGATAACAGTTTCCAACAACGTAAATAGATAGATAGATACATAGGTATATAGATAGATACTTTATTAATCCCACAAGGGGAAATTTCTTCGCTACAGCAGCAGCATTTGTACATACAGGTAAGAACAATATATACAAAAAATAGAATAGAATAATAAGAAAAGAAAAATGCACAATACATACAACAAATAGAATAGAATAATAATATTAAATTAAATAATAATATTAAATTCTCGAAAACAAAAGACAGAACTTAAAAAAAACAAAAACAGTTGACTAATGTTCGCAGTTATGAATAAACGTCGGTGTAACGGTCAACGTCTAGTTAATTGTTTGGTTGTGATTGGACCAGAAAGTGGTGTGTTTCACGTTTGAGGCAGCGGTAACAGTTTACCTGGTGTTGAACAGAATGAGAGGGAACATTACGGAGCGCTGCGTAACCCTACAACACGAGCGTCGGGCGAGTTTTACCCGAGCGATTGTGGTCACGTGATCTTCATCGTGTTGCTGCTGTCGGAGTTGTTTGGGTCCTCGTGTAGCTTCATTCTGCTCACTGACATCGCTGAAGGTGGGCGTGTCTCCAGCTCCCATCCCTGTTTTTTTTCAACATGCACGTGTTCGGGTGATTTCCCCCCGGCGTTAGTGATAGAGGGTAACATATTTTCGGGTGGATATTACCATTGCGAGGCAAGCAAAGTGTATTCGTTGCAGGGAGATTGTGCCTTCACGGGACAAGGCTCACATGTCCCAGGAACGGGTCGACCAAAGGACAAGTTCCCAGCTCCATTCTTCTTCTTTTTTTAGGAATGTTTCATTAACGATTCCCTACTTTTTCACAATTTCTTTTGCCTTTTTATCGGCTCCCCCCCATGATAGCTTTTTTTTTCGTTTTTTGAGACGTTGTAAAGGGGAAAATTAAAGAAGAGTACTTCAATGTGCCTTGTGTTGTTGTATTTTAATATATTTTGATGAGAAGTGTTTTTTATCAGGTACATTATATCAGGTAAAATATAGCCGACGTTAGTGATGGTGTTACTAACTGTTCCGTTAGTGTTCTAGGGTTAAGAACGGCCACACCATGTTGGCCCTGTGTGTTCTGTTGTCACTATACTTCGATATTACAGACATGGTTTAACTCCGCAGCGAGAGCCATCATGGCTGAACAAAGAAAAATGCAAATGTCACCAGCTACAGAAAAGAAGACGTCCCCACGCTGCCGCTGCTCTTTGATTGACAGGTGATAACAATGTGCGCTGAACACGTTCGATGTCAACAGAGAAAGAGGAAGATGACTTTAAGGATTGTGACTTTCGGAGCCCGGTGGAAGGCGTCTCATTGGCGTCCAGTCGGGGGCCGCTGAGCTTTTGTCTTCACAGACTGTTGGGTCCAGGCCAAGACTCGAGACTAATGAACTTCTGGTCCGCAGCCAGCTCCTCTGACCTCCGCGGTCCGTCGGCCGCAGTCGAGTAACCTCCGTTTCCTGCCAGTTGAAACGCAACAAAGCTGTGAATCCCCTCACCTCCTCACCTCCTGACCACCTGAGCCTCATTTACAGCTGTCGGCAGAGCGGAGAGAGGAGGAACACGGCCCAGTTTCATGTCGCATGAGGAGACAAAAGAAAACTCATTGTAAATTACATCACTGACAAAGCCTATGAAGTAGGACGCGTTGGATTTGTCCCTTTTCAAAGACGCTGTGCTTCTATCCACCGAGTCTCAAGGCAACACTTTGTAGTCGGGTGTAGAGTTCACAAATGTTGTGTTTTCTGACAAATAAATAAGAAGGAATACAGTAAACTGAAAAGAGAGGAGGGACACAGTTGATACAGGACAACAAAAGCAAGGATTTGAACTCATGAAATCTATTTTAAGTAAACAGCTTATTTTCTTGTTGGGTAAAAATATCCTTTTCATATTTCTTTCTAGCGTCTTTGACTCGTCAGAGACGCAACACCGTTCTAACTACGTGCGTCCTGTTTTCCAGGTGGTGTCCAACAGAGCTGACATGGCCATCGGCTCGCTCACCATCAACGAAGAGAGGTCGGAGGTCGTAGAGTTCTCCGTTCCGTTCGTGGAGACCGGCATCAGCGTCATGGTCTCTCGCAGCAACGGCACCGTGTCGCCTTCCGCTTTCCTCGGTGAGTTGTTATTTTGATTTGAATTCACATTCTGCGCTACGAACAGGAGCAAAAAGTCAAGTCAGTTTATTTGTGTGACAGCGCGATTACTGACGGAGAGGAGCTCCGCAGAGCACGAAAAGTCAAACACCCTGACATTCTGCTTGCAGCTTATGAGCTTGTAGCATCTAAAAACCCTGGATTTTACTGTATGTGTGAGTACGAGTGTTTATTCTTCAGGCACAACTATAAAACTGGGAGGATAAGCCATAAAAGAAAGTTTATTCATATTCCCCAAAAGCGGGCATTAAAGAAGCAAATCAACTGCCGCTAATATAAAGTCCAATAAAATACATCCAACATAAAGCATAAAGAACATATACATAAACTCAAGGTGTATTTATTTCAATCGTTAAACCCACTGGGCTGTCCCAGCCACAGTAGTTGATTTACATGTTGTGCTCTCTCTCTGTCCTACTTACTCTGTTTGTGTTTCCGAATCAAACCAAAGGGGAATTTCACTGTTTTATTTCCGTCATTGTTCTGATCTTATTTTTCTCACGCAGGTTTTTTGGTGTATGGTCAAAACTTTTTTTTGTGGAATATCTCACAGACTGGAGACAGTTTTACTGTTGTTGCTGAGTCAATGAGAAGCCACAGTGGGCTTGTGGCTGCGTGTTATTGAGGGATAATGTTGAAGAATACAGAGATTCCAAAGGATTGACCCGCTCTTTTTTTACTGCCGCTGTGGAAAATCGTTTAAATCCATTTTATTGCCCAAGTGTTGAACCAAAAGCTTCTTAGTTTATGACAGCATGGCAAAAAAACAAAACAAACTACACACACACACACACAAAATTGCAACCTCTTGAATATCAAAAGCTGGAAAATGACCTTTATCATTACACAACATAAACACCCTCGGGCATTTCATTGGGTTTGGTCTGAATTTGTAGAATAGCACTCCATTGAAGCAAAGGCTGTAAAGATTAAAGTCTTAATAAGGTGATCATTCATGACTACAGGTCAGACAGAACAGATTATTTATTAATTATCCTCCGGAAGGACTATCGGACGCGTAATGTAAATTTACCAGCCAGAAATAATCTATTACTAAATTAAGCAGGTTTTTAACAATGTGCTTTTTCCAGAGCAGCGCAAGACTCAAATATAGGAAATATAAGATATTTTATAAATATCAATCAATGAAGGTCATTCGCGGCGCGTACAGAAGCACGTGTTCTGAAGGAAACCAGACCGAGCATTACTCCAATCTTAAAATCTTTACATTAGTTACCCGTCTGTCACAGAATTGATTTAAAAAAAATCTTTTATTGGTTTTTAAATCGCTGAGTGGCTTATTCTTATCTATCTGTCTGTCATGGCGAAGACATATGTGCCTGCTGGGTCCCTCAGATCCTCCATCTCCAGCCTCTTGGTTGTGGCTCGACAACAAGAACAGGCCGATACCTTTTTCTTAGATTCTTAGATCCTTGCCCCCGACCACTTTTAGAAACAAAACAAATTTCTGCCGGCTCGTTTGTCGTTCGACGTGCAGTCTGAGGGTCGTGATGTCTGATCGATTGCCTGACCATTCAAAGATCCAGCTGACGGACGATCGGTTGGATTTCTGGCAGAGATTCTGGTCGTCTGTCTGCAATTCGTGCAGTTCCAGGTCTGATTACCCAACGTGCTGTCAAAGTATTACAAACTGATACCGGAGCAGTTACATTACTGTGATGTAGAGCCGCGAACCAGACGGACCATATTGTCCTGCCATCTGCGGCTCCGTAATAAACTTTATTGGACTCGTCAATGGACAAACCCAACCGGGGATTCGGTGCTCACGTCCGGTGTGATCGACCACGTCGTCGCCGGTCGAGTGATCGGTACGGCGTGAAGCAGAGAGAGGCAGATTAAAATGCATAACATCGACACAGATGCACCAGTTAACTGGATAGAGGCTTGTGTCTGAAAAGTTGCCAGTTCGATCAAAGACCAACACTTGCCCTCCCCTCTCATTAGCACCTGTTAGTGCACTTCAGCAAGGCACTTAACCCCCAACGGCAAACTTTAATGACGGGCCCTAGTGCACGCTGGCTATGAAGTAAACGCAGACACACACACACACATACATCATCATATCATCTTGTCAAACACAGACTTGACATTGGACAACATGTATCTGACCCAGACATCGTCATTGCATATCTGTGTTTGACAAAAATACCAATATCTGAATCCCTCGTAAAGGGCCCGACGTTCTTCACACAACACATTGTTGGAGGTTGGAGAAAAATCACATGGGTGAAGTATAAAAGGATTTTTCTATATGTGCTTTTTTGGGGTGGGTGAACATGTACAGACACACTTCTCGTTTGCCCTCGGTCTGCAAAATAGACCCCGAAATGGAAGAAACCTCATCAATAGCTGTTAATAAGTGTTCGAGATGACATTTTCCCTTTAATCTGAAGATGTAGGCCTTTGAAGGGGTAGAGTCCAACAACAGCCCTGATGACTTACATAACCCTCTTGTAAGTTATCCTCCATTATGTAACAGGCCTTCAGTTCTGACGAGCTTTTGTCTCCCACTTGAAAAAAGGTTCACACTCGTGGCTTTGCGTCTCAACTCAAAGCTGCTAATATGGACTTTTGATTTGATATTCTCAGCATCCAAATGAGGCCCCATTTTCTTTTTTTTTCATTCTCATTTTCTTTCTGTTTTTTTTTTTTTTGTTAAGTATATGTCTCATTCAAAGTCGGCCTCGAATAAGATAAGACCTCTTAATTTACAAATCTTCTGAGATTAATTCTAGACATTTCCAAGCATGAAGAGATGGAAAGATGAGAGAGAGGGGAGAGAGCTGGAGGAGAGAGAAATTAAAACAAAAAAAGAGAGAGAGAAGAGGATAAAGTGTGAGAGAGAGAGAGAGTCTTGTCATGTGCAGATATAAACCAAACACAAAAGAGTGAGGGTGAGGTTGGGTGCTATTGATAAACCGAGCGACAGAGCTGCTTCAGATATTTTCAGCCGTTCTCAGATGTTTTAATCTGAGCAGCGGCTGGTTGACATGCTGCTCTGTCTGTGTGTGTGTGTGTGTGTGTGTGTGTGTGTGTGTGTGTGTGTGTGTGTGTGTGTGTGTGTGTATCGTGTGGGCCAGATCAGACGATAAGGTAAAATGACTTGTTAGCACCTAGTAGTGCATGCAGACCTGCAAAACATCTCTGAATCTGTCAAATCTGCCAATTACCTACAGAATTAGTTCTGAATGTGACCATTTTACTATCAGAATTACGAATGACCCAGTTTCCCCTGATGGATCAGTCACGTTCATAGTGTTCAGATAAGTAGAACAAAAACAAGAGAACATGAGAAATACTGAAGTTTAAAAAAAATATATAAAATAAAGAATATACATTATTTACTAAAATGATAGTATGCTACAAATTGGATATACCATTATTACATTTTGTAACGATATTCTGTCTAAATGTATGTTGAATATCAAAACATCCGTCTGTCTGTCTGTCTGTCTGTACGCCTCCAAACTATTTCAAACTCCACACAAAACCCTTTCTTGGGTCCCGAGGATGAAAATGACTACTAAACACGTCCCGTAGATCTCCGGTCTCTCTTCCTACGTCTGTTCTTGAACGTTCTGGAGCGAGCGACAGCAACATGCTGCGCCCAGCGTGGCGGTCTAACAGTTTCTTCGGGGCCTCCTCTCGATACACCAAGCAGCGTGCTCATGATGCGCTGCTCATAGAGACGCCCTGTAGTTCTCAAGAGCTCACGCTCGACACCGCCCTCCCTCGGATCCTCAGCAATGCACCCGCCAAGGGCGAAGTCCGTCGGATGAACGCCCGGCGAGAGAATGGGAGGACATAAGTCCGCTTCGGGAGTCGACTTGTGTTCTCCCTTCGTGGACTTGTTCTCTCCCTGCCGCTCCTTAAGGGATCTGTTGCATACTTACACAGCGGCAGCAGTACATCCATCCGTCTGTCAGAGGAGATTTAGGAGACAATCTGAAACACGTCACGGTCGGACGGAGGAGCAGGGCTCCCGAGGACGTTCAATCTGAAGACCGCCGGGTGTGTGTGTGTGTGTGTGTGTGTGTTTTTTGTATTTGTGTGGTAGGTGGATGGGTTGTTAGTAAGGGGGGAGGAGGAGGGGAAGAAAAAGGTTAGCAAGACCAGAGAGAGAGAGAGAGAGCTAGCAGGCAACAAAAAAAAATAAAACACGTGAAGAAAAAGGTCAAAAGTTAAAAGAAACAATCAAGTGAAGAAGAGGAAGAAGTGAAGAAGAGGAAGAAGTGAAGAAGAGGAAGAAGTGAAGAAGAGGAGCGAGCGAGGAGGCAGAACGATTGCCTCTGATGGAAGTGCCTCAGAAAAACCTCCCAGCCGATTAACTGGAGCTTGTTAGAGAGAATAAGGAGGAGAGAGGACGAGAAAAAACAGACGGGAGAAAATAAAACAGGCAATTTTGTGAGAAGTGTAAGCAGGACAGCTCCGATCACCGGAGACCGGCCGCAACGCCGACACGTTCGATGGAATTGATTCGCTCCGGTAAGGAAATCAAGAACAAATGAAAAACGGAAGCGAGGAGGAAAGCATTCAGGGAGCCGCGTTGCCTTGGCAACCGCTTCTCTTCCTGGTGTCCGTATTCAAGTAATAGGGATGAGGTCGACAATGTTTGAGCTCACATTTCAAACTAAAACCATGAAGTTACAACGTCAAACAATTAAATTCCATTTAAACCCAAAAGAAAATATATTGGAGCAATTCAAATCGATTAGCAGGTGAGCAAAACAATATAAAAAAAAATCTCAATTTATCTCAATATCCATGTTGAAAAAAATCAAAGCGGACCTATTTTACTAATTTATATACTCAACAGGAGTTTGGTCAGATTTCTGAAGAACATTTTTGAATGTCTTTTGAAGCTTTTTTTTGTTTGTTTACTGATCGCCACCTAATGTTTGGTTTTCTGAGCTAGAATATTAATATTTGGGTGTCAGGCTGGAGAGTCAAGTCATCAGGTGGGATGACAACCACCACGGCCCCTGCTGTTTTACTAGGTTTAGCCGAGTCAACAAAAACTAAAGACATTTAGTCTTGTTCTCTTCAGTCAAATTTCCATGTTGTATTTTTAACCTCTGTCTTCAGAGTATTTTGAAACTCCAGCTGTCAGTGTTTTGGGCGATGAATAACACTGTTTTACTCATCACGAACAGCAATGTGTGATTTTATTTATTAGTGTTAGCTTTGATGTACTGGCTGTTGTTCTAGTAATTTAGAGGAAGCCAGACTTAAAAATATCTACTACTGTTGTCGTGGAAGATTCTTTTCGAAGATATTGTGAACATTTGGTTTCACACCCAGCCCAACGTGCATTTAAAAAAGAAAATCAGCAATTTTTCTTTTATCATTTTTATTGATAAAATACCTTTTCTCTACCCACAACAACACTACAAGAACAGCCAATACGTCCTAACCTCTACTCCTACTGTTACGGTTGTGAAGTAGTGGAAACATAGTTTTGTTGAATCAGAAGTTCATGAATTTGGTCTGATAACATTTGGAAAGAGCCGCAGGATCTAATTATTGAATCACCATTCCAGTTGGCAACCCATCTGCCTAAGGACAACTGTAAATTGAACATTGTTAATTACAAAATATATATTATGATAATTACTGATATCAATCTATATATCGTCCTGCTTGCATACAAGTTGTTGAGTAAGTCAAAATTATAACTCTTATTCAGTTCATTTGTCGATTCCTCCGTCTTACACATTATCACAGATTTTCATCAGAGTTCTCATTTTTGAAGGTTACTTTTTATTCAGTTGTAGTTTTGTTTTTGTTGTGGAAAATAAAGTTGCCCTTGAGTATTTTTCACCTTTTTTTTTGCTTTTCTTTTTTTTTTTAATAACACTGGATGAAAAAAAATATAAAAATCTTAAGCAATGTGTTTCCATGGATTATTTTTTTTCTTATTCAAGACCCGGCAGCTTGTTCAAAGTTTTGTCGTAAAGAATTGCTGTTCCTCCTGCTCGTTAAAGGTCATCTGAGTCCTTTTAGACTGTAAAGGTTGACCAGCAGCAGCAGCAGCAGCAGCAGCAGCAGCAACGCGTTGCCTTCCTGTTTTGTCTGCAATGTCTGAGTCAGACACAAAATACATATTCTGTTGTCAGAGTCCGATTGTAAGACAAACCCTCTCGTGGTAGCAACTATTTAAGGTATAAAGACAAAGTACACATGGGTTGCCACATGTAAATGTAACCATGACTAACTGAAACCTAACGGTCCAAAATGAGCTGAAGAGCAGCGCCGATGACTTCATTCAGATTTCCGGTCAAGACGGACACACTGCTTATTCCTCAACCTTGGTTTAAATGTTGCGCAAGAAGCATAAGTACCGTTTCATCATCCCATTTTCAGTCAGTCCTGCTTCATTCCACATTCAGTACAGTTTAAACTAATTTAATTATTCATTCACTCATTTTTGGCCGAACTATTTCTATGTTTTAATTACTGGAAGATTAATCTCCTCAATAACTTTTTTAGCCCTGATGCACGTTTAAAAACCACTCTGATGTTTTTCTTCACGCATTCGAGAGAAAATAGTGTTTACCAGAATAGTCATATTGAAACATTAAATCTCTCTCTCTCTCTTTGTCTCTCTGTCTCTCTCTCTTTGTCTCTCTCTCTCTCTCTCTCTCTGTCTCTCTCTCTCTCTCTCTCTCTCTCTCTCTCTCTCTCTCTCTCTCTCTCTCTCTCTCTTTTTTTTTTTTTTTTTTTCTCTCTTTCTCTCTTCTCTCTCTCTCTCTTTGTCTCTCTGTCTCTCTCTCTCTCTGTCTCTCTCTCTCTCTCTCTCTCTCTCTCTCTTATCTGTCTCTGTCTCTCTCTCTCTCTGTCTCTCTCTGTCTCTCTCTCTCTCTGTCTCTCTCTCGCTCTCTCTCTCTCTCTCTTTGTCTCTCTCTCTCTCTCTCTCTCTCTCTCTTTGTCTCTGTTTCTCTCTCTCTCTCTCTCTCTCTCTCTTATCTGTCTCTGTCTCTCTCTCTCTCTTATCTGTCTCTGTCTCTCTCTCTCTCTGTCTCTCTCTCTCTCTGTCTCTCTCTGTCTCTCTCTCTCTCTCTCTCTCTCTGTCAGTGCTCGAACACCTTGATACACTCAATGAGTGAATGAGAAAATGAGACGGACAATGAGACAGACAGAGAGACGCCGGACACAAAGTCTAAGCCAGGATGATAACAAACACTTAGACTGTCAGGGGACCACGTATAGAGGGACGTGACAGTTCAACAAGGGAGACGAAGTAAAGAGAGAGTGTTTGTGAGGGGGAGGATGGGCAGCTGCAGTAGCTGCTGTCACTCATTTTGGCAATTCAGAGATAAAAGCCGCTACAAACAAAAGAGTGCAGCGAAACTCTCAGGCCGAACCACCAACTCCAGCTTTCTAAGGGAATATGTGAAAGCCGGGGACAACTCGAAAAGTCAGCCATTGAAAACACTGCTAACATTTTATGATTGTTCTTTTGCTTTGTTTCAAAACGTAACAGGCCAATCTACATTTATAAGACTTAATGCACTCCTATTCTTTTGGTCTGTCTCCTTTATCATTATGATGTATGATGTTCTTCTTCTCACTCCCTCATGTCGTCATCCGGAGGCATGTTTCCTCTGTAACTGTGGGAGCAAATGTGCTCTCATAGACTCGCCTTGTAAAATAAGGATCAAACGAGAAACTATTGTGCAGAACCTCTGATCTCACAGCAGCTGATGTGACTCAACGTGAATCTAATTGGAACAACGGAGGTGGCAGACAGCCAGACTTAGCTCTCTCGGCCCTGTATTCCTGATTGGCTGCTAGCGCACTACACACCACTGGGCTGGTCAGATGTCAGGTAAAACTTATTGATATCTTTCAAACTGAGTGTTTGATTTTCTATCAATAAGACACTCAATTTGTAGGGTTTTCCCCACTGAGTATTATACTACAGACAAAGTCAATGCAAAGACACTAATTTCCGCCGGGCGGCATGAATAACGCTAAGCGAATGGCGTGAATTCTCAGAGTTTGCATCATTTCTATATTTGCACGACTTGAAACATTTCAACTCCAGCAAGACATTTGCATTACACTGTCGCAACAATACAGCATTGAGATTCTCCTCCTGTCGTCACCGACGTCCTGACGTTATTAAATCAGACGAGGAGGGAAAGATATTGAAGGTCGTCTGTGGTCACCCACAGCTTTACCATAGTACCTCATGTTTGAACAGAAATGTAGGCATAAATATGTGTTTTGTGTTTATGGAGGAGCTAGAATGTAAGGCTAGGCTAGCACTGATCAATCTGAACTCTATTCAGAAAACAAGCATTTTAAAATGTCTTTGCTTGATGGCTTACGGACAGACCTGAAAAGGCTTGAGTTCAGACTTTTTACAAGTCAGCATCATGATGTAGTTATTTCGTCATCCTTTTTATATGTAAATTGCAATAGAATAGCATCAAAATTCGTTAATGTTGCATTCATGCCGCTGCAGTAGACCAGCCGACGTGTAGCTTGCTGTGAAATTCATTCATTTCGAGATGACGTCATGGTCCCAGACACACCGGCGTTTGGTTTTTCGACGTATCTGAGACTTCCATCAAGACGTACGAAGCAGCAGTAATGTTTCTTTTGGTCATGGCTGAAAAAACTTCGTAGGTTTTTTACATGGAGCTAAGCCTGACTTCCTCTACGGTGCGTCTCACACACGTGTGACTGTAATAAACACAAAGCATCCCGCGGTCAGACTCGCTCGAGTAACGCACGTCAAACAATTTGCTTCAACTTCCGTTTGTACAAACCATTTGTGTTGCATTTAGGTTTCATCCAGTTCTGAAAATGGATAACAGCCCAAACAAACATCATATGCTCACGTATGATTTTGTGAGAATAATATTTTTGAGAACTCCAATTATACTCATATTGTTGAAAAGCATTTACATCCATATAAATTGCCATACAACACATGCCAAAGATATTCCATTGTTTTGCCATTACAGAACGCTGCTTCCTATGGTACAAACAACCCTTCAAAAAGTAGTGGTGACATTTAACAAATGAAGTCTTTCTCTGGGTGAACTTCTTTGTACATTCTGTGCTGATGGCGATATTTGATTAGCTCAATGCCTCATGCAGCGCTGCCACCAAAATGTAGTACAAGATTCCATTTCCCTATGCACTTGTCTTCCAGGTGTAAATTAGATATAATAATATATGCACATGATATTTGCATAATAAAGATTCCAGGTGCAGGTTACGGCAGCAATAAGACAGAAAGAGCAGCGAGGCTATGTATGGAAGTAATGTGGTCGCCACATGTCCCATATGGAAACTGGAATATTAATGGCATCCATTTAGACGTCTTGATGGGCGAATAGCTCACTGTAATTACTGTCCATAATAGTATTGTCGTGTTAATGTAAATGTAGCTGGTGACACGTCATACTTTACTGTGTCGGTGTCCTGTGCTGCTCAGGTTCTCGCTCCAGAGAGCCCCTAGACCTGCAGTCAGTTTCACAGTGAGTCTCTCTTCAAAGGTGCAATGTGTAAGATGTAGCCACATGCTCCAAACAAACAGGGGGCGCCATGTCGCCTCTACTCTTTGAGTCCATACCACAGATTCTACACAATAATTGGACGTAGTCTTCGCGACGTCACCCACGGGGTTTGTGGACAGCCGTTTCGAAAGCCTTGAATTCGGCGATTTGTCCGTCGCCATCTTGGATTATGGCCGTCGCCATCTTACCATATTTGGAACGAGGAGTGACGTAGAGACGCCGTATATATGGCTCTGGTAGCGGCAGAGACTTGTCAATCACAGTAAGCCCCGCCCTAAAGCGTACTCCGCTTTACTGTCTATTTGACTGTAAATGGACCATAATTTACTAAATGAACATCATGCTGTATTGAAGAAGACTTGAAACTAGCGATTGAGACCATAATCTAACGTTCACAAAGTTTGCTGATCAAGTGAGAATTAGGGTCATTTTCTCATAGACTTCTATTGAGACGTCTCCTGGAGCCGCCGCCTGCTCTGCACCCGGCAAAGTGAGCCGTTTTCTTATTTCTACCACTTTGGATTCAAGAATCTGTTATTTAAGAAACTATCGAAACGTACACGGACCACGGGCGTATTACTGACAAGCCCTCGGGGCAGCTCCACTTCTACGTCCTCTCATGAGGACGGACTGGACGTGAAAGTTAACCTCTCGAAGTTCAAGTGGTATCACGAGACAGGTATTATTGAGACGGACCGGGCCGGGGCCGGCTGGTTAGCGAGCGAGCTTCGGTGGAAATCTCTGCTACACAACACCGACTCTTCTGTGTCACTGCTACTCTCAGCGGAGAGAGTATTGAGGTCACCAGTTTGACTCTCCGGACCTGCTGGGAACACGTCGGCGAGCCAAATGAATAAGTAATGCTGTCACTTTACGTCGCAAACTGCTGCTTAAATGCCCTTGAGGAAGGGCACATAAACCTCATTAACCCCAACCTTAACCCCATTTGCTCCCTGGAACCTGCACCAGACTGTGGTTGAACGTGTCAGCTCCCAGGTGTGGATTTTAGAGAGGGCATCGTCGACAAAGATCACACGTCTTCTCTTGACGTTCCCCGGTTAAATACGGGTATGTAAATAGAAAGAAACTGTTGTCCAAAGTGGATATATGGCTTCTGGGACTCACTGAGAGAGTGCAAGAGAATGTGGAATAAAAGTAAATAAAACAAGGCTGACAGCGCTTTGAAAACAACACGCAGCTGCTTTACACTCCTCGCCTGTCGGAGTCAAAGACAATAAATCAAACGGAACCTTCAGTGTTTGCGGTGCACCGTGTAATTATTTACACACGTTCACTGCCGAGCCATTTTTTTTTTTTTTTTTTTTTTCTTTTTTATAAATTTAACCACAGGGAGACAGACTGGATTAAATCCAGCAGACAGTCATTTTACTGGGATGAAACATTATAAAACAGTCTCCACCTGTTGAGAGAACGTGAGCAGACAAATATGCACGAAATAAATCCAGTGCTGGGACGCAGTTTAAAAAAAAAAACGAGACATTTACACTCAACGCATATTACTGAAAAGAAACATTAAAATACAAAGCCGCATGTAAATAGCTCATGAAGTTAATGTAAATTACGACAAAATAGTCCTCTGAGGTCTCCATAATGTCAAATAAAAAGCCACTCCTGCAGTCAACGCTTCCTCATACAACAGTTCCAATGAGATCGCCTACGAATGTCCGCTTAATGCAATGTTTCCTGCATACGTGCATTTTCAAAATAAACTTTGATCCTGGTTTGGTTTTTACGTGACAAATAAATCAACATTGACTTGAGGTTTTCACACGAACAGCGGCCTCCTGGGTGAAAGTCCAGTGTTTTTGGATCCGACCCGCCCTCCTCCCTACGTGGAGTTAGTCGGCCTTTATACTTCACGGTTCACAATGACGTGGATTCATTGATTTGTCAGAAATAAACAATTATAGCATTATGTTTTGTAGGTATAGCTACGAACGCTGTATGAGAACATTCTGATGCAGTTTTGTCTTTCAAATCATTCATTTACTGTTTTAAGTGTCAATCTAATGTACAATATGGAAAATACATTGAATAACTAAGAGCACATAATCATCATACATTTTTTTTTTTTATAAGGAAGAATGCAATTGCAATTTCTGTTGCCAGTCACCAAGCAACATGTGACCTCAACCAGAATGTGAAAAACTTAATTGCCCATCACAAGACGTTCCTGAATACCAGCCTGTTGCACCCTTGACTTCCCTCGCTCCAAAAATATCTTTATTCTTTTCATTACTTACCATGACTTCAGATTGAGGTCTTTTAATGGCCTTATGATTAATGAAGACATCTTTTTTTTTCTTCTTCTTCTTTTTTTACAAAAAACAATGGCCCACTTCTGGGAAAGCACCGAATCGTAACTCGGCTGCGGGCACGTATTTTTCCACACTTGACACCTAAATGTGACCTTCCTGATTGGCTAATCATCAAACACATGTTGTGGCTGTAAAAACCCTTTATTAAGTTCATAACAGGTTTACGGTTCATAAATAGATAAACAATTTGTAAATATGCAAAAACCGGTATACATAAAAAGGTCCGTGAGTATGTGTTTCACTACCATGGATACCATGTGGCCGTCTATAACAGTCGGATCTATTAACATGACACATGTAGTTTAAAAACATGTAATGCTGATAATGAGTTACAATAAATCTGGTTGTTTAACAGGCATCTTCTCATCGAACAGACATTACATGACAGAACTTTAATATTAATGGTACATTTGTCACGTTCATCTCTGATCCAAACTCCCTCCGTTTAGTTATGATTTCATTTAGCTCCAGATGCAAGTTTGTACAGAGTTAAATTATTAGTTGAAGCACATAAGTAAGTCACCCGTTAAGTCTCCCTCTGCTTTATTGAAGAAAAGTCACTAACAAAGCTCCGCTAATAAAACACACTTTCCTATAGATTCTTCACGTTAAAAGGCCACTGTTATGTTGTTATTGAAAAGCTTTTCATTTTGAAACCGCAAAAATCAGGAAATGTCGTTTTTTTTAGTTTTTTTTTATCAGCAGTAACTTAACCTCCCCTCTTCCTGTTGCTCTCCTTGGGAGAGGAACTCCTGGTGGGTGGGGGTGTGTGGGGGGGTGGAGGGGTGGGGATGGGGGTCCCATTGCGAGCAAGATCTGAGCATACAGACTCTACAATGAATGCGTCCTGGCCTGAGAGAATTACAAAAGTTGCATTGAATCTGGAACGATTGCGTGACTTGTTCGTGTTTCTACCACAATCTGATCAAACCGCTGAACATTAAAAACAGAATGACATGAAACGGTGGGAACAAAGTGCCGCGGGTCTCCGCACCTGTGATGCCGTCCACTGCGACAAAGCCTAGATGGAAATAAAACCTCCCAGTCCTGCCGGCACTCGCTTCGACAGCCCCGGCCTTAAAAGCATATTAACCCTGTCTGGCGCTAAGTTTAATGGATGAATCCCGAGCCTCTCCACCTGCTACCCCACCGTACGCCTCTCTGCGGGGGAGCTCCCGCTAAAAGCCTCATTTGTAAACAGCGCTCGCTGCTCTTTGGCGTGTCAGCGCGCAGCCTCTTCCTGGATGTAACGCTGAGAGACGAGGGTGTTGATGAGTCGACCCCGTCTCTCCGGCTCGGTTTGATTAGCCGCTGCAGCTGTTGTCGGCGGCGTCGGCAGCAAATCCCTCACTAATTTGGTAAAATCTCAGACGTTTCGCTGCTCGTTTTTTGCTCAGCCGGCGGTTTGACTCGCTCCCACGTCCGTTAGCTCGACGAGACGAGGAGCGACAGCCTCCTCCCGTCTTCACCCACAGACTTTTACCTCTGCTGTGTACCACTCTCATTATCTCTGTCATGCAGGAGCGAGCTTCCGGACCCCTCCGGGGTTTGAGACGTGCATTACCTTTTACTAAAGACAGGGGTACGTGTTGCAGCTTGTATTGACTATGAAGCAGTGTGACCAGTTTGTTTTTCACCGCCTTCAACTTCCCTCGGCCTCGCAGTGTTTTCCTTTCGGTCTCATTGTTGCATGAAATGTCCCCTTTTTGGCTCATCGGCCCAAAAAAAAAAAAAATAGCTGAACACATTTTTTTGCCAACCAAAGTGAATCGTAATTCATGACATGCTAAGCTATTTATTTTTCCCATAATGACTTAGTGAGTGAAATCAGCCACGCAAAGTGAATGAGCGCCGGCAGGCTGCAAATGGCTGAGCGCAGAAAATAACTCTCCGTTGTTGTGTATTGTGAGCTGGTCTTAGTAACCAATCACGTGTTTTTGTTACACCCTCTTCTGTCCTGTTAGCCGTTCCCCAGTGCTACTCAACAATATCAGTGTGTCAGCGAGCATTTTGAATGCTTCTCTCCGACGCTGCAGACGGCCTCGCGCGGCTGTTTCGTTGCTTTTTTTGACGCCGAAAGTCTTTTGCCGCCTTGAATCTATGTGCTTTGGTATCTGTTGGACCAAACATCTGAAGTCTCTCCCGGTGTGTTCCAGGGGTTACTGAATGGTTTCTGAATTTCCAGAACTGTTCAACAGCACATTGGCTTCATATCGAGACCAAATAAAAGTTAGTCGCTTGGTAAAATGATCACCATGCAGATGCAGCTTCCAGGTTTGGTACAAAAACACAGTTTGACTTTCGGAAACGTAAAATCTCCAGCCGGCTACGTCGGCATCCTATCGACCGCCGTGGGACGCACAACGCGAGACCCTCGTTTTTCTACTGTAGTGCGAATACGCTCAACCATCATGGAATCACGGAAATACGAGGATATTTCCCGGCTGTGGCACGTGTGTTCAAATTATGGGAAGAATGCTAATATTAAGTCATTGAGGATCTCTTGTCATTGTGAAGACAAAGATTGAACACATCCACGCAAAGGTCACAGCTGACGTAGTATAAACGGTGATGAAGAATGATGGGTGAGAGACGAGGTGGTCAGCCAACCAACAAACACAAGACGAGTTTGCATTATTGTGAAGTTATGTTTTCTTAAACTTGCGAAGTGCTTTTGTTGCTGAAGCGTTTCCGTGGTGCAACCAGCACTAATGCTTTGTTTACAGGTTGTGGTCATTGCACATATTTCTGAGAGTTAACGAGGCCTCTTGATAAAGCGCCGTTGTTGAGCGACAAGTCATTCAAATACTCTCATCTGGAGCTACAAGTTGGTGCAGTGGGTGACAAAAGGGGTTTTATATATATATATATATTTTATTTCTTTGCTGTATGAGCAGGACACGGTTGATTTGTCCAGCCGTGACAGACGTTTGATGAAGTGGTACTTCACAGATGACAGGCAAACTTCTGAAACTGTATCTGATATTTCAGTGTGTGTGTGTGTGTGTGTGTGTGTGTGTTGCAGAGCCCTACAGCCCGGCGGTGTGGGTGATGATGTTTGTGATGTGCCTGTCGGTGGTGGCTGTCACCGTCTTCATCTTTGAGTTCTTCAGCCCCGTGGGATACAATCGCAGCCTGCAGAGCGCCAAGAGTAAGAGACGCAGACGCTCCGGCACGCCAATCAACCCACTGCCACGGCATCATTTCACAACATTATTACCAACTTGTCACTTAATCAGTTATGTAAGCGGGGTGGGGGGGGGGTGTGAGGAGGGGTTTTGCTCAAATTATGCAAAACCCGATTCCCCCCCCCCCCACTGTCGAAACAATCACTCCACACCCACGATCCGGCTTGTTTATTTTTAATACAACAAACACTGACTGGTGGTGGTTGATTTTGACATTTTCACAGTACGTGTCAGTTCATCGTTTGCTCCAAACTGTTCACCGGCTGCAACATTCATTTTTAATAATCATTTTGGAGATGTTGTTCATTACTTCATAATAAACTGACACAAGTGTTATTCTACAGACCTGCAGTGACGGGTAGGTGTTTGTTGTCGCTTCTGGTTTCTCCTGCGCTAACATTCTGCCTCTGTCCCTCTTTCGTTTCCTGAACACGTCGCCTTTAAGCTAATCCTCCGTTCCTCGTTAGCTATTCCTCTGACGCTGAACACTTCCAGCAGCAGTATGTGGAAAGCGGTTGAAAGGTCCACTAACCAGCTGTTAGCCACTGCGGATGCCCATGAGCACCTTCACTGCTCTCCTCACCTGCAGAGATCTAGTCAGGCCAACTGGATAGAGACGGTATACGTTTGCCTATTTCAGCCGGCAAAGGCAGCGTCGCTGCTTCTTGTTCTTAGCGCTGCCCAAGAAGATTGTGATTGGTTAAAAGAAATACAATATAACACAGACCTTTCTTCAGTGCAGATTAATGCCCATGATTTTGGAACGTCAACCAATCACATTTTCGTGTCCACATACTTTTGGCCTTGGTCTTGCATATTAACTGTATCACCGCAGCATGTTCTCATTAACTAACTTTAGATTTGACGCGACCTAGCTCAACATTCTACCAGCTGGTTTCCGTCAAAGTGTCCGCGATCTCCTAAAATCTTGATTTCTCTCTCAGAGTCGGGTGGATCCAAGTTCACCATTGGGAAGTCCGTGTGGCTGCTCTGGGCGCTGGTCTTCAACAACTCTGTGCCTGTGGAGAATCCCAGAGGAACCACCAGCAAGATCATGGTGAGTCACTCCGGCTGACTCACCGAGCGACTGAGTGGCTGATTGACTGTCTGATCTCTCGGTTGTTTCATTTATTTGGGAGCTGGATGACCACGCAACAACTAGAAGGCATTGATTTCATGATTTGCAGGTGAAATGATGGAGTTTTAGAAGTCAAAGTTACGTAAAGCATTTGTTTCAGAAGCGATTAGATTATTATGGTTCTTTTTTTCCATTTGGTAAAGACTCGCCTCACTTTGAAATTGATACTTTTGGTGCATTTTCTACTAAGTCTGGTTCGGTTTCACAGTGTGCAAATCAAAGCAGCTCAAATAAAATCATAATTTGTACAAATTCATCTCTTCTGTCTCGAGAGCTGCCACTTATTTTCAGAGGATCTGGGAATTTGAAATATTGCTGTCTAAATTTGGGGATTTTTAATCCCTTCTCCTCCAGTTTTTCTCGAAGGACTTTATAAACAATTTTTGTGGACTTCATTTAGCATAATTCTGCATGTTCCTTTTCGGCCCGAATGTCAAGCAAACCTTGAGTTTCTGCACAAGTCTCAACACGAGTCCATTTCAATAGATTCTCACTGCAATCAAACCAAACTAGGGGTCGCTTGGAAACGGTCCAAGATCACCTCTTGCAAACGGTCTTGGGCCGAATTAATGCGTTCACAAATAAATCGCACGAGGGATTGGACCGCCAGAGATCGATTCAAACGGAGCTAAAATAATTGTACGTACGCGAGATGTCTAAAAATGTCACTGTGAATGAATGAAATACATTTTTGCCGAGACTCTCCACATTATGGGCGGGGCAATTGAGGGCTCGATTGACTGATTGATTTTTTTTTAGATACAATTTTATTGACAGGTAAATATGTTAGACAATCTACTATCTTCAGCCAAAGTTTCCACATCTGGTCTTTTATCGCCATGTGCCGTGAGCATATTAAGCACAAACACGCATATTTCATCAGAATCAGAATCAGATCATTCTCATAGTTTATAGAAGAGTATGCAAAACACAATAAAACATAGATACAGAACACATTTGAGGTACTTGTACTTTGATTGTATGAGTATTTACCTTTTATTTCAGAGGGAAATATGGTTAAAAATATCTGCGGGAGTTTTATGACCTAGTGCAATCAGTTTGAGAGTTCATTCACTCGTTTCACAGCGGTGGTATTTTCAATACCTGCTGTTACTCTATGTTCCCACGAGATGAAAGGACAAATCAGTTCAAGCCCCCCCCCCCCCCCCCCCCCCCCCCCTCCCACCTCCCGCTGAAGAGCGACGAGCCACAGGAGGTGAAAAGCTCGAGGTGTCTTTTTTCTTCTGACTGTCACAAGTGCTTTCCACAACAAGGCCAATCACCACAAGAGCTCATCAGCTGCTCCACGAGCTTCACGAAAGAGGGTCAGAGGAGACTTTCTTTGTTCTTTTTCTCAGGAAATGTAGTTTTTAGTTAAACTGCTGGTTTGCTTGACGCACCTTGTTTACGGGAGTCGGTTTGATGGGCTGCAGGACTTTTATTCTACAATAGAAGAGAACAAATCCACAACTAATCACAAGCAACAAAAAAAAAAAAAAAAAGATAAAAAGTATTTAATTGAAAGCTTGTGCTCAAAATGCCTTACCTGCATGAGCCGGTTCAGGGTCATCAGTGTCCATCCCAGCATGCACTCAATCAATAATTGACAACAATGTATAATTGATGTCATACATTAAAGTTGAATCGGTTTCACATCGGCCCAGGGGTCACCAACCTCACCAGGAGGTCATTGTCAGTGAGGAGTCCGTCCTTCAACCCTCCTGTTAGGACGAATCCTCCATCTGAAGCGTCCTCGAGCAAAACACTTCCCATTCGCTAAGATTACTTCTTATTTTTTAATTACCCCTCCGTTGCCAGAGTGGAGAGTGTACATTGTTCATCTCATTCATTAAGAAAATTATGCAAATTAACTTTTGGCATAAACACAGAGCACCGTGGAAGCAAATAGCCCCGTTCGTCACCGACTGCCAGTGCAAAGTTAGTGCGGAGACTAATCTCCGGCTCTCACTTGATCCTGGCTGCATGTCAGCGGTGCAGCATCGTGCAGCGATAAAAGCAGCGCTCTGCACAGCTGAAAGTCTTCATGCCAAGTCCTTAAAGCACCTTTCAAAGGAGCTTTTTCATGTGCTCCAGTAAATTTGAGTCAGCTGGTGTGATCAAGTAGTGTGAATCTGTTACTTAAGAGTCTAGAGTGAAAACACTTTACTTTGGTGCAGGTGTATAATAAGCAGAGCTTTTCCAGCAAAATACCAAAGTAAATATAGCTGTCAGGTAAATGTATTGTAGTGTAGATTAAAAAGTACCATATTTCCCTCTGAATCGAAGTGGAGTAGAAATATAAAGTTGCATAAAAAAGGTAAATACTCATACAATCAAAGTACAAGTACCATAACTGTGTAATTAAATACAGTATATGTGTTAATTTACTGTGCTTTTCATTATTCATTGATATATGACGGTGGCAGACATATTAAGAGAAAATGATGTCAGGCTCAAGAAAGAGATTATTTGATGATAAATTGAAGTTCAAGTAAGAAAAGGACAAATGTCAAAGTTGCAGTGACATTTTTTTCCTTTTATTCTGGCGGCTCAAGTGTCACGCTGACAAATACGACTCAACCCTCCAGGCGAGACACCACGTCGGCTGCGGGTTTAGCCACGAAATGCCAAGAAGTGAAAACAGTGTCATCGCAATCTTAAAATACTTCCCCACCTGTCAGACCGAGCCCTCATTGATCCTCCTCCTCCTCCTCCTCCTCCTCTTCCTCCTCCTCCTCCTCCTCCTCCTCCAGGTGCTGGTGTGGGCCTTCTTCGCTGTCATCTTCCTGGCCTCCTACACCGCCAACCTGGCTGCCTTCATGATCCAGGAGGAGTACATCGACACGGTGTCGGGGCTGTCGGATAAGAAGGTACCGCCTGGGAGGGACGGGGTTAAATCATGTCCGTGTGAACACTGTAATTTATGTTGACATAACCCTAATGTACATTTTTAAAAAAAAAAAGTAAAGAAACAGATGTGAGAGGGAGAGAAACGAAAAAATTTGATGGCCCCGCGAGGGTTCTTTTGTTTTCTCGTCTCTCTCCACAACAGGTGGGCAACTTCCGAATAGCTTGAGTTAACAGAAAGAAGTGAAATTCTCCCTCGTCCTCACTTTCTCGGTGCGGTTTCAGCAGAACCAGCACAGCTGTATCCTGCTGCTCCGACACTTTAAAACCTCTCTTTTATCAGTCTCCCCCCTCAGCTCCTCGAGACGTTCTTTCAAAGCGGAGACGTGGAATCTTGGCGGCAGTTTCATCCCGCTCCCCTCCACCTCTTCTCATCTTCCTCTCTTTTAACGTCCCCCCATCGCTCTGATCCCCATCCCCCCCCCCTTCCCTCCCCCTCCCTCCCCCGTCTGCTTCTCGTACACAGTTCCAGCAGCCGACGGAGCAGTACCCGCCGCTGCGTTTCGGAACCGTGCCGAACGGCAGCACGGAGGAGAACATCCGCTCCAACTATCCCAACATGCACCAGTACATGATCCGGAACAACCAGAAGGGCGTGGAGGAGGCCATCGAAAACCTCAAGTCTGGGTAAGGGAAGGAGGCGAGGTGGTCGAGGGAGCGGTTGTGTTTTCGGTACCTATGTTCGTGTTTCACATAGTGAATGGACTTTGTTTCCTAAAACTAAATACTCGCTTGTGTTGCCTAAACCAGAGCAAGTGATTTTGTTCTAATCTACAAAGTAAACCACGTGACCACTGCGACCGCGGTGGAGCGTCACGTACGCGACGGGCTACATAATGCATTGGAAAGTGACGCCAAGGGTCCTCGCCACGCGTTGCTGTGTGACGAGTCGGGCTGTTCTCATGCAGCATTCGTAGAAATCCCCACGAAAAAAAGAAAAAAACAATGCGCCGTAATTCGCAGGCATCCGAAGAGTTTTCCTCGTAATCTTGAGCGAGGACGCGTAAAGACTGCGAAAGGCCCACGCAGGGCGGACGGGTTGGGGAGGCGGACGGGTTGGGGAGGCGGACGGGTTGGGGAGGCGGACGGGTCCAACAAACAGAGATCTTCTGACCAGGACTGTTTGTTTCGCATATGAAACGGGAAGTCAACGGTTTTTTTTTTGTCACGTCACGTAGTTACGGCACTGTCGCGGACTGAGGAACAACGACAGCAGGACTCCGATGCGGACTCAACAAACACGGCAGTCAGGTGCAAAACAAAACACACAAGGTCTTTACTTAAAGCAAAGGTCGGTACGCAGGGAATCAGTCCGATAGGCAGAGGTGTCCAAGTGGATGGGTAAAAAGTCGTTGTAGGCAAAAAAAAAAAAAAAAAAAAAAATCACACAGGAGGGGAACACATGAGGAGGGAGGGGCCTGAAACCAGAGGCAAGGTGAGTGGAAAATGCACAAAAACTGATGAGCTATTTTTCCGTAAGATCTCATACAAACCGACGTGAGAGGACGCGGAGTTGGAATGTTCTGTGTTTGTGGACCCGACCTCCTCCCTGCGCTCACTGTATCGCTCTTTATACGACGTGGCCGGACTTCCTCCCTCACCCCCTCCGTCACCACGTCCACGTCGTGGCTTGACGAGCCGGGATTGAAAACGGAACTACAGTCCGTTACAGTCGGGGAGGGGAGCAGCAGACAGGAGGTCCGAGGAGAACGTAGGCAGAGAAGACACCGGGTCTTGTTACCAATAATGAACTCCGACTGTTGAACACGTGTTCTGCTTCGTTCCTCAGAGTCAAAGTGGCACATGTGTGGCAACACCTCTTATTTTAAACAGACACCACCCATCCTGCTCTGTTTTTTTTTTTTTTTAGATATATGTATATATATTTTTTCTTTTCATTTTTAACCTGAGGCTGCCGCCCCCCGCCTCGCTTCAATTACGGGACCCTTTTGTCTATCCCGACCCGTTAGCTCGTTGCTCTTCCTCGCCTCCGGAGCCCCAGCTGGCTGTTGTAACCTGTGCAACCCCATCAGGATCACGGCTCCCAAACGAGGCGCGAGAAGTGGAGGGGAGAAGGAGGGGAAAAAAAAAAGAAAAGAAAAAGAAGAACTTTTAAATAATACATGCTAGCAGCAACCGCAGTGCAGGGGGAAAATCCCGCCGCCTCAGCATTGGCTGCCACTCAGGCGCCTCTTGTCTTGGACGAGGGAGGTTTATTATCTGCCTGGGGGGGCTGCAAAGTACACTGGCCATAAAGTATACACATGCTCATCTTGTCTGGAGGTGGAGGGGGGGAGTGGCTGCAGATGAGGGTTCAAATGTTTAATGGGACAAGCAAACACACACTCCGAGACGAGCAGCGTCCGCAGTCCTTAGCATATTTGACGTACCGTGTTATTAAAACTCCCATGATGCATTCCTTTTCATCATCCGCGCTCATCCGCCTTGTCCCTCTTACATCATCTTCTGGCTCTGTCTGTCTCTCACAGTCTTTTTGCCATCCCTCTCATTATTCGCCGTTTATCTGCCCTCTTTCTCTCCGCCGTAAACGTTATTTACGGAGGGAACATTATTTACGGGGGAAACATTTTAACAGTTTCCTCCGTCAAAGCGAAGCGGCATGGCGATTCCCGTATAACATCACCCCTCTCGGTCTGTCCCACCCTCCTCTTCTGACTCCCTCTTTCTCCCCCTTAACCCACTTTCTGCCCTTTTCCTACTCCCTTATTAACTTCATTTTTATTCTGCTTTTCACTTCCCTCCCTCCCCTCCAATATTATCTCTAACCCCCTCCTGTTCCTGTCACCCACCCACCTCCCTCATCGTCACCCCTCTCCTTCAGCTCTTATCAATCTCCCATCCTCCAGCGGAGTCCTCCTCCTCCTCCTCCTCCTCCTCCTCTCATTCCGGGAAGACTTGGGTGCAGCTTCCCAAGTGTGAATATGAATCAATGTGAAGACGAAGAGTATAGGTGTAGTTACAAATCCATCTTCAGAAGCTGCGATGTTCATCATCAGCCTGAGCCGAGCTGTTGCATTCAATCCATTCTCACGTGATGGAGGGTTTTAGCTGCCTTGTATTGTGCATCCAATTATCTCCATCATGCATTTTCTGCCTCTTTTTCAGTGAGGGATGTCAGCGTACTAATTAATTTTGTTTCATTACAATTTAATCTATTTTTCTTATTTTTTCAATTAGTTAGTTAATTGGTTTTGTCTATAAAATGTCTGAAAACAGCAGGATGTCTTTAAATCACTATTTCAGATTCATTTTTCTTTTTTTGTATTTTTCTTCTTTTTTTTTTGTATTTCCCCATTATGTAGAAAGTAGGGTTTCGAATGTCTTTATTATAAAGCAGATTTAGGTGCTGTATAAAACTGTGAATGTCTTAATAGGCTCGATCCACAGAGAAATGCACACAGCCGGTATGTTAATGAACCAAACTTCACGGTCACGAGTGGAAGAGGAGCTGAAGTCCGTGTAACTGAGGCACGCAGTGAGTCCTCGGCTCGGTCATTTTAATGGAGGAAACAGGAATCAGGCCCTTCGTATGAGAAAAACAACAATTTTGATATGTTTGATACGAACGATAATCTTTCATAGCGGCCGACGGGGTGGGGGACATGCTGGAGAAGTGCTTGTTTGTGGAACAGTGTGGACTTTGTTGCTTCACAGCTCACTCAGGCTGAATGTCGAGGAAGTGCTCCAACTTCTTTGTGCAGACACTCCGAGCGCTTCTGATTGTCATCTCTGAACTTTTCAGAAAGGCGCTGCGCCTCACAGCCAGTGTTTTCTGACATATAAAAAATATGCTATGTATTTCTTCCAGAAATGTTGTGCGCAATAGTCCACCTTTCACTTTCTCTCTATCTCTCTCAAACAGAGACACACAGTAAGGCCACAGTCATTTTTTTTTTTTTTTTCTTTTGAGAATTATTCCGTGTTGTATATTCTCCAATCCATATTTTTGTTGGCGTTAAGATTTTCAAAATACTGCGGCCAAAAAAAACCGCGTGCGCTCTCCATCTCGCCGCGGTGCACGCAGATCTGTATTAACGACGTTGATGATGACACGAGCTCGTGTCACATGACTTGTGAGCCCGACGGGGGGAGAGGACAGAAGACTTATATAGCCTCTGATGTTTTATGTTTATGAATCAGGTTTTTTTTTTTTTATCCATACATTTTTGCCGTTTCCTTGCGGCTTTGTGCTTCGGAGACTGCTGCATCAAAGCATGTAAACATGTTAGAAACCGTAAAATCTGTCTCTTTTTAAGTGTCCACTTTGATTTAATGCATACGAAACAAAATGCGTTACCGTAAAAACACAATTTATTGTTCCATATGAAATGTGGCCATATTGAGATAGACATCCATACACAAAACATGAAGTATTGTGATTTATACATTGTATATCAACACACGTATCTGGATTAACCTGTTCACAAACAGTAACAGGTGTGTGTGAGAGGACATGATGACTGGGATCGCTGCACGCAGCAATGTTGCTAACCAACCGATTTCATTTCCTTTGTGTAGAACAAACAACATGAAGCTAGAGAAGGTAGAAGTGCGGCGCTCTTATAAAAGATGACGGGAGTGAGAGCAGTGAGGATGGAGCCGGGCCTCGCGTCACATCCTCCCCCCCCCCCCCGATGATGCTGCTGCACTGTGCTCTGCTCTAGGAGGAGCATCGACATCTCTCGAGCGACCGTTGGCCGTTTGTGCAAAATAGTGTCGATGAAAGAAGCATCTCTGCCTTCAGAGTCCGTTTCCTCCCCAGACGGCCGTTGTCTCAGCAGAGCTTTATCCGTCATCTCTTGTCACGTCGCTCACGAAGGCGCACGCGCTCTCCGTTGTCATTCGGCTGCAGGTCAGTGATTTCCATTTTCTCGCCCGCAACTCACCTCCCTCCCTCGTCTCCCCCCCCTTCTCCCCCCGCAGGAAACTGGATGCCTTCATCTACGACGCCGCGGTGCTGAACTATATGGCCAGAAAGGACGAGGGCTGCAAGGTAAGATATGGATCTCTGCCGCGGCGCGGCGCTGCACGCTCGTACGCGGCGGAAGCTATTCGTTGGCGTCCCCGAGCCCTGCAGCTACGACGTGCTACAAAACCACGAGCTCTTCGGGGGGCCCGCGGGGCCTCGTCACAGCAGACGCACAACGGGCTCTTTGAGAAGAGCTCCATCTGCATTCAATAAATCAAAGCACACCCGATGCATTTATGTGCGTCCCTCGCTGCCCGTAGCTTGTTAATATTGTCATTTTTGGACCGTGCTTTTGTTGATTTATTCATAAGTTTGCATCTGATGCGGCTCCCACGGCGAGAATGAAAGTCCTGCCCGGTGATCCTTTGTAATAAGGTCTGCGGGAGGCCGAGCTCCCAGCGGCCTCACACAACAGCCACTGCTGCAGTAATTATTACAACTTATGTGGATCTATATTAATTCCTCCACCGAAAACAATATCCCCCTCTCGAGCTCTGGGATTTTGGGGTTTATGTCGATATAAGAGCCCGGCCAACTGTTTTGCATTAATGCGACAATAAGCAAATAACATTGCAGCAGAAATTGAGCTATTTTGTATTTCCTCGTTGCCATCTGTGTCTTTTGAATCTGACTATGAGCCTTTCTCGGCTGCAAGTCTTTACATCCTCGATTCCTTTCCTCGCCTCCTGTCCTCGCATCTTAGTCCCGCCCACGGAAGGTGCACGTGGAGGAGGCGAGGAAGACACACAAGGAGTTGAGGCGACTTAAGGCATTTTAACAAAACGAGACATGGGAGCCGTCTTTCGACGTCAATGAATGGACCGCCGTCCATCGTCGCGTGTCTTTTACATGTCACGGGGGCTGAAAAGACTTCTGCAAAGGACACACCGATGTACCCTCGCATCCCTAGGGATTTGCATGTTTGTATGCGCGTGTGCTTGGATGTTGACGTGTCCATTGTGTTATCCCACAAGGTGATGACCATCGGCTCCGGGAAGGTGTTTGCCACCACGGGCTACGGCATCGCCCTGCACAAGAACTCCCGCTGGAAGCGGCCGCTGGACCTGGCTCTGCTGCAGCTGGTCGGAGACGGTAAGACGGAAAGGGCACTGGGACGGATGAGGACGGGGACGAAGGGTTCGAGTCACGAGAAATTGAAAGAGCAGCAAGACCCTATATGGGTATTTACCCTATGGGTCTACTGGCTTAGTGGTGAGCAGGGTCGTCCTTCATTCAGAGGATCGGCAGATCGATCCCCGGCTCCGCTAGCCCATGTCGATGTGTCCTTGGGCAAGATACTTAACCCCAAATGTCTCCCGTAGCTGTGCCTACGGTGTGTGAATGTGTATGAATGTTAGCTACTATGTATGAATGATGTCATGCAGTGTTAAAGCTCTTTGAGTGGTCGGAAGACTAGAAAAGTGCCATACAAGTACAGGACCATTCATAAAAAGGCTCTAAAATTAGGGAATCGTTAACGAAAAATTCCTAAAAATAAATAAATACTGGAGCTGGGAAGTTATTCTTCGGTCCACCCGTTCCTGGGACATGTGAGTCTCCCGCCCTGTGAGAATCCACCTGAAAAATATTTAACCCTCAATCACTCCGAAAACCACCCGAACACGGGCCTGTTGAAAAAAAACCAGGGACGGGAGCAGGAGACACGCCCACCTTGAAGGAAAGAGGAAGGTTTCAGTGTTGGAAATGATCATTTTTGTGTTTAACGAAATAGTTTGCAGTGTTGCGTTGCTGAATTGTTCTTCCCTGCTGCCTCCTCATCAACGAGAGAACAGCGGGGGCATCTTGTGATCCTGCAGTCGATGAATGCCCCTCTTTCACTTATTATTGTGATGTTTTTTTTTATATTGTGAGACGTGAAAATTCTTTGAAACAAAGTTGGGGTCGATGGCAACTTTCACACACTCAACCTCTCCAGGTTGTAGAGCGCAGCGCGTCTACGTGAAGTCCAATCTGTAATCCACCCGAGGCCACAGAGGTCAGAGAGGGAAAGACATGTACGACAGCAGCAGTGTCGTTACAGAGACCGAGTCGAGACCAAGACCAGGCCAGTGCGAGTCCCCCTGACTCGCCTTCGATAAAATATGGAATATGCAAACCAAAGACAGTTCTGAAGTTCTTCAAGATCCACCCCCCTAAATAACATACGAAGCAAGAAATTAATCGAAAACGAATACAGATTCCTCCTCATTCACCTCTTCTATTGCCAAACATACTGTGTGTGTGTGTGTGTGTGTGTGTGTGTGTGTGTGTGTGTGTGTGTGTGTGTGTGTGTGAGAGAAAGTTGCATAAGGGTGAGGGTCAGTGGAGAAATGAAAGACAGGAAGGTTTAAAGAGCAATGAGAGAGATCAATACAGGAAGGTCAAAGGGAGGAAGAGCAGCAAGGAAGAGTAAAGGATGTGTGATCTCTGTTGAAGCTGTCAGATCACACACACACACACACACACACACACACACACACACACACACACACACTCTCTTTGTTCAAACACTCGGTGGCACATCACACATTCTCTGTCTCATCTCTGTGATTATATACACAAAAACACACACACCCACACAAACACACACACACACACACACAAATATATACACAGTCTGACACTGAATTTTTGGTTTATGAATTTTGTTGTTGTACATGTCACCTTCGATTTGACAGATGTCACGTTTTTGCCCCGACCTTTTTTCTATTCTTTTTCTAAAGCAGTGAGATATATTTAAAAGTTCCTCCGAGGTCTTCTGCTTCACCGACAGACCTCATCTTTCTTCTCTCTCTCTCTCTCTCTCTCTCTCTCTCTCTCTTTACATTTTGCTCTACAATACAAAGGTTTTACTAAAAAGTTCAAGATTGTTCATTTGAGGTTTTTTTTTGGTTTGTTTCCTGGGGAGCCGAGTTATGAGATGTAGCGTTACTGCTAGTAATTCTGCATACATGAGGGATTTTAGTGTTGCAGTCTGTCACTCGAGGAGAAAAAAAAAAAAATTTGAATTGAAGAATATCAGGAGGCAGAAGTCTATGCAACAACAAAATAATTAACAAAGAGAAAATAAGCAGGAAAAAAAATCTAAAAATCTAAATCTAGCTAAGGACAACCACTCTTCCACGGTCTTCTTCTTCTTCTTCTTCTTCTTCGGGGTTTTACTACAGCTGGGATCCGTTATTTTGCATTGCTGCCACCTTCTGGAACTCAAAGTAGAAAGTGCTTCTTCTCCTGTTGTTTTTTCTCCGGTGTCCACCAAAGTGCCTTTCTCTACATCATCCCGTCTGACTCGGTTGCCTGAGCTGGTACAAATCCTCCCCTCAGTGTAGCATCAACATCTTCTCCAGACACTGGATACCATGTTCAAGAATCTCCTCACAGACTCCTACTTTGTTTCCATCACGCAAATTTATAGCCGAGGCAATAAGTCTATTACATATCTAGATATTTTGATCAGCTCCATTCCTTCTTTGCCCCGGGTTCCTCTTCTGCTGCCACCATTTTGTTGTTTTTCTTCAGCCTATGACAATCCCCATCCTGCTCTTATTCACTTTAACCTCCTTCTCTCTCCTGGGACACTTTGCTGACTGCACATGGTGATTTCCCCTCACAGTGCAGGCACTTTACTCGCTCTTCCTCCTATTTGCGCTCCTCCTCACGGCAATTGTCCTTCCCACCTCCCACACACGCTCCTGACTCCTCTACTTACTGCGGCGACATGTCCGTATTCCTGGCAGCATAACCACCTGAGAGGAGCCCTCTCATGTGGACTCACCACTTACTCACGATGTACTTCTTCTGGCAATTCCCCCTTCGAAAGTCAAACACATCGACTTACTGTCCGCCTCCTCCCTCTCTCGAAATCTCGTCATCCTTTGTGACTCACCAGAATCGTGAAAAGACTCGGCTTCTACTGGCAGCAGCACGTCGCCTACCACTCCCGATTCTGTTCTGAGACGGAGGCGAGTTATCTCTGTGAAGACGAATCTTCAGAGCTCCATCTCTGTGACGCTTTGATACACACTCGACGATAACAATTCCACTTCTTCTAATCCTGACTGAGCGGACGACCAGGGGCGGACTGGGGGAAAAAAGTGTCCCGGGAGTTACTGTCAGACCGGCCCACTCAATACACGGCGCGCTGCCCACTCAATGCATCGCACGTATCGACCAGTCAGTGCCACAACTTACCATCATATCACTGTCACCCAGGGGCGTTTCTATAATACAAAGAAAAGGGGGCGGGGCTTAGCCCCAAAGGGAGTGGCTTGTTTGCGTGCGGCAATTCTTTTTGGGGCCGCGGATATACATTGTTTCAGACAGTTCACACTCTTGCTCACTGGAGACAGTTTCTATCAAAATAGCTAGCTAGCTAGCTTAGTGTTAACATAGCCCACTATAATATTCCCTTTCATTTGCCTCAAGTAAACCTAAATTTAAGCAGATAACAATCGTTAACTACAGATAGCCACATTCTGTAACTAACGTTACCTGTACTTACAATCTCACTCCGTGCATCATTTACTTTGAGCTAAACTCCTCGGCTATAATCCTGGCTGTCGTTGACGAGAGACGTTACTTGGCAGAGTGAGGAAGCAGCGCAGCAGCCTCCCCGCGGTCCTAGTGCCCGGGGATTATATCGTTAAGGCCGGCGATGTCAGAGGGAGGGCCGGTTGGTGATGGAGGTGGGCCGGTATTGGACCAGCCCAACCCCGTCGGCCTACCGGGGATTTCCCCGGTATCCCCTATGGCCAGCCCACCCCTGCGGACGACTCCAACGTTTTCCTTTAGCAAACCTTCGGTCTACTTTGGCCACAACTCTCATCGCAACAAGATACGCATCGTTCCTCGTTGACTGGCTGGAATCACTTGAGTAACTTCTCCTTTCTATTTCACCCTCCCATCCTAATTTACAATTTCAAGTGCACGTGTGGAACGCGTCGTCCAAGCGTCCAAAGCGGACCATCTACCCGTTCATTTTTAGAAGTTTAACCATGGCTTAAGTGGCTTAATGCCCCCTCCTGGCCCACCCTGATGTTATTGAACCCCTGCTTGGCAGTTAGGTTAACCAGCACAGGAAATTCGAAAATCGAAATTTGACACACACATTTCATTTCATATCTTATTGATTAACTTATAAATCCACTAATTGATGGCTTCATCCTGTTCCTACAGGCACAGCTGGCCCGATAGCAGTGATTGCTGTGGAAGATGTAGGGAATTTGTTCATGTGTGTAAAGCTAGAGGGGACCTTTTAACAAGAGGGTTTTTGAATTCCTTCATTTCCTTCAACCGGCTGCTAAGACATCATAAAGATTCACGAGCTGCAGCACATGCACTATGGCCCTCAACAGGTCCGGTAATTGCTCTGCATAATGTCTCTCTTTGTTCGAGCAGCGTTGTTTCTTTTTAAAGCCAATGATTGGTCAGTCACCAAATTGTCTCCTCTGGGTAGCAATTTAGCCCGACGGCAATTAGCGAGCTCGAGAGTCTGGGTGGAAAATGCTTCAGTGCCGGCGGTGACAGCGGCTCCCAGGGGCCGCGAACGCCAGAGGCCGACTGCACGTGGAAAATGAAAATGTTCACACTGGAAACTGTTAAATTGAGGGCTATTTTTTTTTCATGAAATGAGAGATTTGATGGTGTGACACCAGAGTTACCAAACTATTGGTATGTAAAAAGAACTAATTGTAGATAGATCCTAAAAGGTGTTAGAAATACTGTTCATTTTCAACTATGTTTAACCTGTAACCCGAGCTAAAGAGGAAACTGGACTTTTGTTTGAAACAAACTAATTTTAGTGACAGGCCCTCATTCCTATTTTGTTTTCTCTCAGTAAGTGAACTTACTGTTTTCACTTGTTGTTGATTCCAACTCAATGCTTCATATTTAGGATAGTTTGTATTCATCTGTATTAATTCTGTACAGCACTAATACTCAACATTCTGCTGCTCTGACTTTGTATTTTGAAAAGAAATACTGTTCTCATCCTATTATACAACTTGCTTCGACTTCATCAGGTTTTTGTTCTTTTGCAATCAGTAATTGGTGGACTGTTGAGCAGACACAGACTCAGAGTTTAGAGTAAATGAAGGAAAAGAAGTTGAGCACACAGGCGAGTCGGATGGTAATAATAATCTCAGAGACACGAGGAAACGGGAAAAAAATCTGGTAAATCAAACACCACGAAACTCTAAATTGCACAAAACGGAGAACGGACAAACTACCACTGTGGTTACAACGTCGATCCGGCGAAGAGCGAGTCAAGAGCCGGGGTTGGTTGATGAGTAGATCGGTTGCAGGTGTGCAGCTTGGAACAGGTGAGTCAGCTTGGCAGCAATCAGCGAGCCTGTAGACTCCACAACACACACACACACACACACACACACACACACACACACACACACACACACACACACACACACACACACACACACACACACACTTTGGATTTCAGTGTTAAGCTACTGCCAAGGAGAGTTAAAGGAAGAGATGTCACGCATCATATAGCGTCATATCATTTGGGTACTACAGATTCACAGTAAAATATGGTCGGTACTTGCAGAAAGGTTCACTATCTGCGCACGATCATAGAACGTGAGTTAAATTGATTTGTTTGAGGCGTCGGCGGGGAGGGTGTCATAGCACAACGTATCCTGATACAATGGTTTGTTGATGTCTTGTGAAAAGGTTTCTCATTTTTTGTGCGTTTTCCTATGAAAAGTCGTGCAACACGTGTCAATTTTCCCGTTGCACGCATACAGTCTTTTAAACAGAAACTTCCGTCTTCAAAGGAAACAGCTTAGTTAGGTTTAGGCAACAAAACTGCTAAGTTACTTTGAGGAAAATAATGTGTTTTGGGTTTAAATAACTACAGAATTAACGTTACTAAAGTCCGGCAGGTACACGACAAATAACTCAACGTTGACTTCTCGTTTCACACCGGGCATCAAAAGCATTCTGCTGGATGAAAGACCGGTGTTTGAACCATCCGACTTCACGGATAGAAAGAAGAGCAGAGTAGAAGCAGAATGTATTAGCGAGGGGGGGAAGATCAGTGCAGAGCAGTGGTGAGTAGGAATTGCCTCTGTTCTTCTGATGGACTTTACCATGTGAGGCTTTACAGTACAAGTAACAATGACTTCAGCTGGGTTTCATTAGCAATTCATTTGGAAACAAATTGAATAGTAGTAATAGCTGATATAGTAGCTACTACCTGTTGACCCAACCCGTTCTCATACTTGTCACGTACTGACGCTTGGTCAGGACCCCTGACCGTCGCTTTTTAACACGCTGGGTAACTCTTGGCATCACTTAGGTATGAACAACTAAACTGCTTGGTTAGGTTTAGTAAAAGGTCACGTTTTTGGTAAGAGAAAGTACGTTTGATACGTAACTTATGACGTAAGTTAAAAATAAGTTAACGATAACATTCACACGGGAGACAAACAGCGGCTTCTTGAGTTCCGAACAAACTACAACAGTCTCCTGGGTGAAAGTCTTGATTGACCCATCCGTCCACCCTGACCTCCTCACCACGCTGACTTTGTCGCTCTTCATATTTAGTCACCTGACTTCCAGAGCGGTTGCTCTGAGCATCTCTCATTGCAGCGTACAGTAGCTAAAGGATGTGCGTCAGTATCAAACACAGAGGGTCTGACGGTATTAGGCGTTCTGGGAATGGTCGAACCTTTTTGGAGCCCTGCTAACCCCCAACCGGCTGAATCATAAAGGAAAAGGCTCGAGCAGAAGCATTGCCGTACTTTTGGTGAAGTAAACAAGATGGATGTGTGTATCCAACAGACTCTCAAAATAAACTACCTTCAAAGCAACGCTGCACAGGACCGAGCTGCAGGAATATGTACTGTTACAACTGCTGACGCTGCACCTGGACTCAAATCCCACCGCAGCGTGCATCCAAAGTTCGCCTCTGCTCCACTTTTCTTTTATGTCATTCACATTGATTCATGCTGACTGAGCAAAGCCAATAAAAAAACACCTCGCACACAAAAGAATGATAAAAAGAAAATGTGAATGCGAACAGCTTTTGGCACTAAGGATGGAACATACTGTAGCGGCATAGTACACCCTCGGGAAATTGATTTAGTTTCTTCTTCTCCTTCTTTTTTGTTGAGATGGCTTTGAGTCTTCAGAGGCCCTGATGTTGATGTTAATTTCATAGACTGGGAATAGAGTTTGCGCATATTTCTCTGAACCTGCACTTTTCTTTTCATGTTTCGTTTAGTTCCACAGTCAAACTAAATCCACAGATCATGTGGGATCAAAATCTAAAAACAAATGATCTAATCCATAATCAGGCGCTATAAATGGAATTTCCCTTTCAAGCCTGACACATGGTGTTATTTTATTTTCTAATATACTCTGACATAGAATCATTTGTATATACGGATACATCAAAGGCCTTTAAAACAATAACGGCCACTGTCTCATTTGATATCAATTTTCTTCTGAGTAAAAAGGACTTCACCCCGGTGACTCCAGTCCTCTCATGGTGTTGCTTTTTATGGGAGAAGAGGGGATAATAAAAGATAAATGAGATGGTTATAAAAGTTGAAATTGTTCTGGCAGTTGGACAAAATCTTCTGGCACTGGCTTGTTGATAACTCCAAGTGCCTTGCAGAAGTACCCTTCACAGATTTAATATTTCTATTGATCCATTAATTGTATTAATTGTACTTCGCCACCTCCCACAAACATACACACAACCCCCCACCCCCCACCCCCACCCCCCTTCTCTAAGGCTGGTTGTCGAATCATCGATATTTGTGCTTTCAATGCTTTGTGCTGACAAAACCACTTTCAGTTTTCACAAAGCAATTTCTTTTAGAGACAAACACAACGTGCAATGATACGACGGCAGGAACGACTGCAGCTCGTATAATTTACTTCTGTCACTCACCAAACAAAAGCAGTGTCAGCAACTTTAAATGACTTGCTGTCTTTTCTCTCCTCTCCCTGCAAAGTTCACTATTGCTTTGTTTGTAGTACTGAATATTGCTGCAGCTCAGGATGAAATGTAATCCAATCTAAATATGACAGGTAAAAGATTTAATCAAAGGTGAAATTGAACAACTTTGAAATATGACAGGACCAGACCAGAGCAATTTATTTGTTTAACAAGCTAGCTTCTATCACACAGAAAACACTCAGTACAATAAAAGCGTGCGCCCAATCATTACTAATATTGTGTTTTTGCTTGATACAAAATATTTGGAATTGATATTAAATAACTGAAATAGAGAAGCACCCAACTTGCATGTGAGACACCATTTGTGTGATTTGCTTCTTTGCAGATGATGTCATTCTTTTACCATCAGGCTATGACCTCATACACGAGGGTTGTTTCTGGCCAAGCGTTCTGGACATATATTTCTATGGGGTGTCTGATCGCACCCTTAAGGGTAACACTCACTGTCGAAACATCCATTGTTTTCTAGTCAGGCCCTTACGTCAGGGGCGTGTTGACGTGCATCGCCGTTCGTTGATGAACCCATCACACTACATCACTGTCCTGATTTCAGTTCGGACCCATGTCAACTTTTCAAAATGTTTTTCACGTTCACTCTTCAGATTGACAAATCCAGACTACTGTGCCTTGAATACTTCTTCTGTCTGTATGACTTGTCACACACATGTACGTGTGTGTGATTGGGAATCAAATGACACGCATGGATGAATTACCTACTGGGTACGGGCCCAGGGGCCCCAAGTGTCAGAGGCATCCCTGGCCTTATAGAAAATGACAAAAATGTCATTTTTCTATTTTGGGTATTTTAGGGGGTTCGTATTTTGCACCATGTATTTTGTTCGTGTATTTTACCGCGATGACACATAAAATAACCACAAAGACACAAAAAAAAGAGAGAAATTGAATTCAGACACAGATGACACCAGGAGACACAATAAAAACACAGACAAAAACATTACTGAAAAGAGACAAGATGATTACACAGAGACACGACGTTACCACAAATAGACACAAAGAGATGCAAAAAAAAAAGGGTTAGGTGGGTCTTCTTCTTGCATGACTGTGCCCAGGGGCCCATCGCCTTAAAATCTGCCCATGGTGACATCTTACTCTGTGACAAGACTCACGCATGTTGCACTTCAGGGACGGGGTAAGAAGCTCAGCCAGAGTCCATAAACTGCTCTTTAGCAGTGGAAGGAGCCAGTTGAGTTGCTTCTGGCATCTGGTTAGAATTGAGATTGAGATTGTTATTGAACTAATTGAAGTTAAATTGATCCCAAATCACTGCTCAAATGTCAAAAATCAACAGAAGGAAACAGGAATTTACTTCTAAGATCTGGCTGCCCCCCACCCCCTTTGGAGCAGGTGAGAGTGGGGAAGGTTCCTCCTAAAGAGCAGCTTTATGCTCCACAGACTTTCATGATTAACTTGTTTACAGGGAGATAAAGGAAGGGGAGGTGGGGGGGGGGCATAGAGCCGGACAGAGAGCGATATCAGCCGAACACTCATTTAAAACTCGATGAATGAGATTATGGGAGTGAGCCGCACACAGAATGAACATGTGTATCAGCCTCTGCTGTCGGGATCTGCGCGGGTCGAGAGGAGGCCGGGTCGATGGAGTTGAGCCGGGTTTAATTCAGCTGTCAAAGAACATTTGAATTCCAACACGTTACTGTGGGGGGTGGGGGAGGGGATTCATGTTAGAGTGAGATTTATGTTTTGTTTGAGCGGATTTGACGTTTCTGTCAACTTGGCCGAGAGTCTCGGTGGTCTAATCTGTGTGGCGGGGCTTTACGGAGGGGTTTCCAGACGGCGTTAATTAACCCAGAGGTTGATTAACAGTGTAACTGTGAGCACTGGGAATTGGAACTTCCTTTGACTGGGACATCTTCAGAGCGTGTGCACGACAGCGACTGTGTGTGTGTGTGTGTGTGTGTGTGTGTGTGTGTGTGTGTGTGTGTGTGTGTGCGTGCGTGCGTGTGTGTGTGTGTAAAAAGTCCTCCGCGACCGAGTTGGCGCACATCCGTCGACATGAGTCTCTTTGTACATTTGATCCTTATTTTTCTTCCCGCTGTTTCATTCTTTTTGATTAAAGCATTGATGGCCAGCGCTGAGGGTCCCATTACGCTGCAGCTCAGAGTGTGTATCACCCATGTGTGTGTGTGTGTGTGTGTGTGTGCGTGTGATTCTGACAGTTTGGAGCAGGAAGTGTAATTCTTGTGTGCGTTCCCCCCCTTTCATCTCCCATGCGCTGTCGCGACGCCCTGCCCTCAGCGAGCTCGCCTCAGATGCCGGGCCATTTCACAACCTGCTTCAAAGGGCTTCTCTCACTTCCAGTCGCTGCCTGTAATTTCTCTTTTCAATCTCATGGCTTTCTCTGCAAATGGCCTCTAATTCTTCTGGTGTTGCCACTTCTTTAGCCTCTCCCCGGGTGGTCCAATATATATTTCTATGCTTGTAATTTGTAAACATCTGCGACATAGTAAGCCAGATGTGTACTTTATTAATTGCTTATAATTTATAGCAATACCCTGATTTTTATTTGGTATATTATTCGCCATGTTGTCTTATCTTTAAGTTATCTTTCCTTGGTTTGCTCACACCCGTTAGTCTCATTTTCCTCTATTTTTAACATCTTACAAATAAGGTTCGACTCTCTCCTCATTTCTCTCCGCTCATGCTGCATTTCATCATCTGTCCCTCTCTTTTTTTGCCTTCTCCTTCTTTTCTCCTTCCTTTGCTTCTTCCTTCTCCCTCGAGGGATCAAACACCTTGCTCTTATAACAAAGGGGCAGTAATCCCCTTCAAAAAAGTTTTTCTCTTTAATCTTCTTCTCTAGTGCTGTACAGTTTTAACTCCTTCTCCCCCGATGTCTTTTCTTTCCCTAAATCATCTTGCTCTCTCTTTCCTACGGGACTTAAACCAGCTTTTATCTTCCCTCATCTTGTTGTTTCATTTTCTTTCAGCCTCTCCTAATTCTGACCTCCTTTTTCTCCCTCCATATTTTCTTTTGCAGATGAGATTGATATGTTGGAGCGTCTCTGGCTGTCGGGTATCTGCCACAATGATAAGATCGAGGTATGACGTCGTATACCCTTTCTCTGCTATATACCATGCTAAATACCCAACTGCGAATATTTTGCTGAAAAAACCTTTCATACCAGCAGTGATGCTAAATTGCGAAAGTCTCAAAACCTTTTTAAAAAACTGTTCTAATAGATTCGAGCTGGCAGAGGAACAACTACAAGGTCCTATTAATCCAGAACAACGTCGGTTGCTTGCCTTCGGTTCATTTAGTAATTGCTACCTATAAGATGTCGCCCTGTATTTCGTGGTTGTTTCCAGTCGTTGGTTTGGATCGTTATCACACACCAAACAAAACTGATCTCAGTTTTGGATTTATGTGCGGTTATTTGGTGTCATACAAATCAATAATAATTATTCATTCAAACGTGAATGCATTCTGGCTGCAGATGAAAGCGATGAATGTTGAAACTGCATGAATTAAATAGTCTGAAAACCTTTTTTTTGCTTGATGTGAACCAGATATTACTTGGCGACTGACATGTTTTGGTCTCTGCATCAGTGTTCTGAGTGCAGAGGCCATACAATATCACAGATGTGTGCACTGACATCCAGAGACAGCAAAGGGGTCTCTGTTGTACTGCTGGTTGTAATTAACTTTTTATCTGCTGCCTGGGAGACAAATTAACCCTTGTTAGTGATAAATGTACTTTTCTGTCTTATCTCTGCCCCTCCCCTCTTATATCCTTTCCTTTTACCTCTTACTTGTATTCATCCCTTCTCTCTGCTCTCACCTCCTATAATGTTTCCCATTCCTTTCCTTCCTCCTCCATCGGACATTTCTGCCCTCCAGGTGATGAGCAGTAAGCTGGACATAGACAACATGGCAGGGGTCTTTTACATGCTGCTCGTGGCCATGGGCCTCAGCCTCCTGGTATTTGCCTGGGAGCATCTGGTGTACTGGAAATTACGGCACTGTGTGAAGCGATCTAGTGGGATGGACTTCCTCCTGGCTCTCAGCAGGGTGAGATAAGGCAGCAAAGACATCCCATACACCCATAACAACATTCAACACAACTCACATCCAAGTGTATAGGCTAACAATTGACAAACACAGCAAAGACCAAATTAAATGTATATTTCTAGATAAACAGAACATTGGAAACTATTACCAAATTAAAGATGGTGCCTTAGACAGTCGGAAAAGCATGGAGCCAGGGAATGAGCCTTGGGGCACACCAAAAGAAATACACACTTCTCTGAGGGAAACCAAGTTGTCGTGTTAAGATGAGACCCAGTATTCTGCCCAAACAACATTTATATCCTCTCATTCAGGAAACTGTATTGAACATAGTAATAAGGTCAGGAGTTGGCATGGTATGTTCTGGCTAAACCATGTGTTCTATGATACTATGTGAAGCTAATTCTCATTGGGGAGGCAAGATTTCAAATTAAATCATACGTCAACGTTCAAGATTCAAAGTTTGCCTCATTGTCCCACTGGGAGAAATATGTTTTGCAGCCAGGGTTGACATGAAAAGCAGAATAAAAAACACATCAATGGACATATCAACACAATCAAACACAGGGCTAAAGCGGGAAGATGGAAGTCCGTACTAAGTACATATGTACAAATGTGCAAGTGTGTAAAGTAAGTATGCTATTTGAGTATATCAAGAGCTCTTGGGATGACAGAGACGTAAAGACTTTTAGTCCTCCTAACCAACACATTCTCACTCCCAACTTGTTAAAACACTGACGCTTTGTCAGTGGCCCGAAACTTCAAAACTCCGAATCTCTAGATACCCCTCATAGACTGAGATAAGAAGTGGACATAGTCTCCGTCATTTGTAGACTACTGTTTTAGGCATCGAGTTCAGCATCTTAGTTTTTGGCCATCACCATCTTAGCTTTTTGCAACCAGAATTGACACGAGATCGAGAGATAGATGAAGCAAGGTTATTGAACAGTTTCCAGATGAAATCAAGATATGGATTGCAAAAAAGTATGTACATCTCAATACTAGTACTTGTTTCTGGCACTGAGCAAGGCACAAGGAGGTGAGCCAAAAAGAGGAACATCAATGGTGTTTATCCTTGGAGTCACGCCAAAAAGTCTCGGACAGAGTGATCACTTAGCTGTTGCCCAGCTATTTTCTTCTTTATAAAAGCCAATACAGTTTATGTAAGTTCATGCTAGGGACCTTACCTTTTTAGTACAGGTCCTGAGAAAGACTTTCAGGGGTTGTGGTGAAGAGCAAGGCGGGTTAAGAAGAAAGAACAGGAATGTAATGACGTAAGGCCGGGGATGCAATTGCAAGAAAGAAAGGGAACAAGGTAAGAGCTGAAGGTAATTCAGGGATGGGAAATAGATGATGCTGTGATTGGGGAGGAAAATGAGGAGTAGTGCAAAGGTACGGGAGGGAAACTTTGAGATAAGAAGACAAAAGAGCTGGCCAAAGAGGAAGCTGTGGGTTTAGATGGCAGAGGTAGTGGACTATAGCAGGTGTTGGGGAGAGAACAGGAGGAGGGAAATAAAGGACAGGAACAGAAAGGAGGCGGGAGGACGGAAGCATGCTGGAGGTGAGACTGTTGAAGTGGACAACGTCATTGGAAAAGCTTCACAGAGCACTGGGGAGTTATTTGTGCTGGACACAGTGACACAGTGATGGAATGCTTGGAGAGAATCACTGTTTGGCCGACACCACCATGTTGGAGTGACAACACAAGATGGTGATTTATTACCTCCTTTTGGCTGACCAAGCAGAAAATATAGCCAATTAATGCAAAGTAGAATAATCTTTTAATTGCATTATAAAAAGGATGGAGAGGATGGATCCAATATTGTTTGTTTCTTTCATGTGTATATGTTATACAAACATCTATATCAGTATCATACATATAAATCCTGTATTGGTCAGGCTTTAATTACCAATGTTTAATAGTAACTCTTTTTTATTGTTTTAATATATTATTTTTATTTAGTCTAGAAGCCTACGTGAAGCTGCAGTATGCACGTGAAAATGTGCTCAAACCCCTGTAAGAATTTTGTCTCTTTCAGTCAGACATGGGTCTTTGTGACCTCTAGGTCTTGTGTATGTACTGATGTAAGGCTGACCTCTTATTTACTGAACACTCATCACTGTTTTATCGATCATTTTTGTTGACCATGTAGTTAAAAATCTATAATGTTTCGTGCAGTCTCAGATATTTCTTGATGTTCTCCCCTGCAGACCCTTTGGAGTGCAATTCCACCTCTTCATACATTCAGAGCATACCAACAAATGTTCTCGCATGAGCAAACTTTACTCTATCTGTAGCATTCCTCACTCTGAGAATAAAACCATCAATTCAATGCAAAAGGCCAATCCCAAGACCAGTTAGCTCGTATCTCCCAAGCCCTATGCTGCTTGCTTTATAGCTTCTGCAGCTGGCCTCTGTTGCTTGCTTTAACCCAGTCAGTGACTCACCCAAGTTTCAATTTCACAGTGGGCTGCGCCCCATGCTCTGGAAACTGAGATAGCACTTCTGCCGCTGGGACTGCTGATTCATGTGTCCGGAAGGGCCATTATTACAGTCTCTCCATCAGATCTCTGTCCCGGTGGGGAACAGAGATTTACACGAGGCCCCACACATTTTGTCATTAAGATGTGACCGATATCGGGGGGATATTATAAATCATCTTCACGTATGAAGAATAATAGAGTCTTTGTGATTTACATGACTCTCCACAGGACCGCTAATTGAGTCCCATCTATCTACAGCAAGCTGTAAATATATAAAAGGTAGGGGAGAAAGAGCATACAGGCACAGTAGAGGTAGTATCGCTCATCTGACATGATTGTATAATTGATTGATTCTGCTTGGGGATTTAAATTTAAAAAGATATCATGAGGAGTTCCTAATTTACACTCTGGCTTTCATTTCATGTTTTATTCATATGAAACAGTATTGGATGTTGCTGCTGATATGTAAAAAATACAGACTGGTTCTCACCATGCACATTCGGAGCAGTTCATTAAAAGCAAGTGAGAACGATTTCAAGCGGCGTGAAATAACAACACCAAGACACGTGAAAATGAGATTTTCATTTCAATACTATGTGGAGTGAGAAGATCAATCTTCACATCAGAACAACATTAATTATGTCTGTAACATGAGGTTTAGGATGATATTGAATTGTTTCTTTTGTAACCAAAAAATCCCATTCAAGGCATTTTTGTCTCTAAAAGCTTACTCTAGGAGTAAAAATCAATGCTATTAAATAAACACATTCTCACTCGCAAGTCGTCAAAAACCGACCCTTGGTCAGGGACCCTACGCTTAAAACTATGGGGCTGTAAATAGCCCTCTACCGTCAGCTTTGAACCCTTCAGAATGGCAAGTCAGTTTACGCTCGTTACGGACATAGTGTCTTTTCAAAATGAACTTTCAATGTAGGATTACTTAGTTTTTTAGGTTTAGGCAAAAGTACTTGGTTAATCTTAGGAAAAGGTTGTGGCTGTTTGTTAAGTAACTGACCAAGGATCTTCCGTTGGGAGTGAGAACAGGTTGAATATACATGTTTCAAGTATTGTATTTGTTAAGCTAATGTAAAATGTTCCTTGATAATACTATATATATATTACAGAATATATATTATACGTTAGAATTATTAATTTGTGCACTGGGAAAATACAGCCCAAGAAGACATATAGCATGTTAGGTTCCGGTTAAGTAAGCAAGCTGGCATCTGAGAGGCAAGATGTCTCTCTCAAGATTCAGCATCAGTTGTTTTATTTGAACAATCCAGCTAAGTGATATTTTGTTTACTGAAAGCTTTGTTTGGTTTGATCATGTGGAAATTGACATCTTGGTAAACTCAGTCCAAAGTTTCTCCAACACTCTCATTAATATTTAATGGTCAGCACTCCATGTTTTCTACCTTTGTAGGAGATATGGTGACAAAGAGAAAGAGAGGTAGAAGGAAACTACCTAGAGCAATTACCCAGCATGCTGAGAGACAGAATAAATATATTTTCCTCTTTCCAAAGTGGAGACTGTCTTTTGCGAAAGGTGTTAAGCCAACACATTTATGCAATGCACTGAATAAAGATTAAAGAAAGCTGGGTGGATAGAGAATAAATAATAATACACAAGTTTTAGCCAGACAAATGTAAATCCCCTATTAATGTGGCAAAGTGTCACAGGTTTAAATGGATCCTCTGTGAGGTGATCATAAAACTTCACCGTCTTTAAAACAAACTAACTTGGTAAACCAGGTGTGTTTAGGCAGTCGTGTTATTTGCTGACTAAAAGCTGAGCTAGTCATAAATAAAATTTGGTGATTAGTGTATTTTTGCAGGTATCATAGCAACTTCTGTTGTTTGTGCATACATATAAAATCAGAGAAAAGAAATGTTCAAGTGCATCTGAAGATCAGAATATTTTTGACAAAACCGGTAAAGGCTGGAACAATGACACTAGCAGTTTCCTGACGATAGCTTTCATATAAGTATCAGTAAGAATCAGATCAAAATTGTTCTATAGGTTTCCCTTTCAAAATTAGAGATGTCGGCTCTCTCTTTCTGTGTCTCTATGTCTCACATATACACACTCAGTTCCACCTTATACTTGGCACCCTGCTGGTCTAATTACAATCTCTCTTGTATCTCTCCACCCAGGGGATGTACAGTTGCTGCCAGTTTGAGGATGAAACGGCACCAGGAGGAGGCTCTTTGCCCCAATACCACACCATGACCGCCATGTCCACTGCAGCCCAACAACACCTTGTTACAGCCACAATAAATAACACGACTGCCATTGCCATGGTTCAGCAGCAACAGCATCAGAAGCACCACCAACAACAGCAACAGGGGCCGACCTATACCACTATGTTACCAGGGTCGCCGCCAACTACAGGACATTCAGCAATGGCTCTAGGACCCTCAAACAGCCCTTTGCTCGAAGGCCCCATGCCCTGCTCCACCTTTTTGCCTCGCCATGACCGCAGACTTGCTGTGGTCGATCGCTGGAACAGGGCAAAGCCAGAGAAGGTCCTGAGCGGAGGAAGCGGTGGAGGAGTGGGTGTTGGGGGGATAGCAGGAGGGATTACTGAACTTCAGGCCCCGCAGTATCAGCTGAATCTTGGACAGCACTGGAGCCTGCAAGGCGGAGTTGCAGGCGGAGCAGGGGGAGGAGGTGACACAGGGCTAGATGAATATAAACGCTACTATGGTCCTATAGATCCAGAAGGGCTTGGAGCTAACTCTGAACAACAGGTAGCAGGCCCCCAGCAGACTCCCAAAGCTAATCCTAGAGGCCCCAAAGCCCCAGGGATGCCACGGATGCCTATAAAAGGCCCCCAACAAGGCCCCCAACAAGGCCCCCAACAAGTGCAAGGGCACTTAATCCCAAAGCCACCTCCACCACTCCCATCTTCCCCACGGAGGCCTCCTTTCTGGCGACGAGGAAGCCTAGCTCAGGCAAGGAGAAAAAGCTCAGGAGGTCCCTTGTATGAGAATATACTCCCTCTGGGTAGAAGAGGAGGTGGGAGGTATGGAGCAAGCGATGGAGGTGGAAGGAGAGGGCGACGTCCTCCACCACCTCTGCCTGTTCCACTCTCTTCCCCTACCCACACTCCTACCACTCCCTCTTCTCCATGCCGTTTCTACTCCTCCTGCTCCAGTGCCTCGTCCTCTTCCTCTTCCTCTTCATCGTCATCATCTTCTTCTTCATCCTCTGTCTCACTGTCGAGGTCGAATTCCCCCTCTTCTGGCTCCAGTGACAGCTCCTACAACTCTTCATTGAGTTTCCGGTATCGAGCAGGCGACCGGGATTTTACGGTTGAGGATGATAATGATTCAGATCTGCTTACAGAGGAGTCCAGCCTCCTCCTGGGAACACGGAGGAAGATCCGTTCCCGTCGCATGTCATCGCGCTCGCTGCCGTGCAGCCCACCACCTCCACCAGTCCCACCCCGGAAGCCACGCCCTCAGAGGGATTATGGCAGAGAGAGAACAGGCAGCCAGCTGGCCCAATTACAGGAGTGGTGGGCATCGTGGGGAGACAGAGAGCGAGGGCGGGGAGGAACAACAAGCCGGGGAGAAGGAGGAGTAGGTAGAGAGGAAAAGAGACATCACAAAGAGAGGGAACGTGAGAGGAAGAGGAGGAAGAAGGGCAGGAAGAAGAAGAAGAGGGAGGAGAGGGAAAGAGAAAGGGAGCGAAAACGGCGCAAAGCAAAGAAGAGGAAGAAAGAGGATAAGAGCAGGAAGAGAGATCAGAAGAGGTCAGAGCAGGAGGGAGGTGATGCTGAAAAAAGAGAGGAACTCAAATCAGGGACACCAGATTACCCATCATACCCAGCCCTGAGGAGAGAGTCTTTTCGAAAAAAGAGTGAAAGTTCAATCCGAAGCTATGGCTGGAACGTCCCCGGCGAAGAGGAGAGGAAAGGAAGAGAAGAGAAAGACAGGGATGATGGGGAAGAAAGCAGAGGGAAAGAAAGACAAAACAGGAGAAGGAACAGCAAGCCCTTTCCTATCTCTAGCAGTAAGCCTTCAACATCTGTCAAGTTTTGGGGAGGGGTCAACGCATCCTCCGACACCATTCCATCTGCCTTTCTGCCCTTGTTGCCTGTCTCTTCTAAAAGAAGGAAGAGTAAAAGTTCAGACCGTGATGCTGTAGGAATAGAAGGAGAGAGGAGGCCATTGCTGGGACGGGATGGAAGACCTGAGATGCACTCCAAGGAGGTGTTATCCTTCCACGAATGGGAGTCCGGAGCGGAGGGTGAGGAAGAAGATTCTGAGCTGGAGAGAAGGAAAGCGGACCGTCGAAAGAGGCGTAGAGGAGGAAGGACAATGTCAGATGAGGAGCGGGAACGTGATAAGGTAGTCGGGATATATTCTGATGATGATGGTTCTTCTGGAGAGTTCGGGAAGTTTGAGAGGTACTGGGAGGATCATGAAGGCAGGGCAGTAGGAGGGATCGGCGGGGGTGGTTGGTTTTTCAGTACCTACCCCTCCAGGGATAAAACCGGCAGCATCAACAGTAGAGATGACCTGTTCTTGGAGCGGGGAGACAGGTGGGGGACAGCAGAAAGTGGATGGGGGTCTATTGGAGGTGGAGGTGATGGTGGTGGAGGAGATGGAGGAGATAGAGTGTGGGGATCAGGATCACGCTGGCCCCCAACTCCGCTCACGCCACCACCTCCTCGACGATACTGGTCCGTCGACAAACTCCACATACAGGATGAGAAGAAGAGTAAACGCAAATCAAAGGACAGGGGAAGAGGGCGTGCAGGTTGTTCCTCCTGTCATTCCCCCCGACACCATCCGCACTCCCATTCCTCAAAATGGGCCCGTGTAGCCTCACGAAGCCAGGAAGAGCTGTACCACCAGAGTTTTGGTGGTCCTATGAAGCCAAAACATGACTCCTCATCCTCCTCCAAACCTGAGCGCTCACAGAATCCACCCAAATCTGGCAGCCAGTCAAACCTCAGTATCCAGCAGCGAACACAACGAACAGATAGAGATCGAGGACGGCAATCATCCCCACCCCCGAGCCTCATATCAAACCTGCCACCCCCACTCCCTGCCCTTCCAGCTCCTCCATCCTCATCTCACCCTATCCACGTTCCTCCACCTACCTCCTCCTCCTCTGTATCCTCCCCTTCTGTGGTCTCATCCACTCCGGGGGCACCCCAGCCCACCTCCATGGCTTCGGCAAGTGCTAAACTACAGTACCAGAGGTTGCGCTCTGTACCCCAACCCCAGAGGTTTCCTCAGTCTCCTCACTTACCCCTCAAAGCCAAGAGCCTTTGCTCACGAAGGGGCTCAGCCCATTTCTCCAGCGTGGAGAGCGAGGTCTGAAGTTCAACAAGGTATCAAAAGTCATAAGAGACCCCTGCGAGGCTGAGTCTAAGCAGATGATCTTGATCTAAATCTGCCCGGCAGGAAACATGGTTGCGTGGCCAAGTCAGTAGAGTATACGCACTGAGCCCTTTGCTAAAGTTCTGCACAAACAAACAAACAAACCAGAAAGCCAAACAAACCCTACGGGGTAGGTCAAAGGGAAACATAAGCAATGGTGTGCTTACTGTTATTTCCTTCCATCCCTCTCAGTATGTGAATGACTACAACCACAGCAACAACTTACATCCTGAACTGGGTTATTAACCAATACATTAAAAGCAAATTGGACATTTAGAGTGGTACAACTGAAGATGACTCCTTTGCTATAGAAAGTAAAGGGCTTTGGATGTTGAAGCAGAGCAGTAGTTTGTATTCTTAATGCTTACTGAGGGCTCAGGAACTTTGTAGTACTGTATGCCTGCTGCTCTCGGAAGCCTTTAACACAGAACAGTGTTCTTATATTTTTCCCTGAAACAAATGGCTTACCCCTACTGTCCTTTTTTCCTTAACAAACTGTTTACACCCCCGCAGAACTGTGACACCCTCCCGAGGTACCTTTGTTGTGTATGATGAATACCTTCCTGTTGAGAGGGAGAGGAGGGTGATAACTACCTTGTCTTATCTGTGTTATCCATTCACTCTCTCCTGTTCTCTTCTCTTTTGTTATACTCGATTTCACCCTTTTTTCTCTCTCTCGCACCACTTATTTTCCTTTCAGTCTTTCTCTTCTTTACCTCCTTCGTCACCTTATTTAATTGTCTGTCTCCACGTCTCACTTGTCCTCTCCTCTCCTGTCCTCCCCTCTTGGCTCCTCTCCTCGATGTGATTATTCTGTGTCTGTGCTTTTCTGTGTTTGTATTCTTGACAACAGGGTAAGTCAACTGTGACTGATATTCTACTGGCTTAATGAAAAGCTGAGTGCCAAACTTAAGTAGAGCTCGACATCAATCTGTCCAACCTTCGCTGCTATCTTTACTTTTATCATGCAGAGTATTCCATCATCTCTGAAACATGTGCACATTCAAATACACACATACACACATACACGCATACATGTAAGTGCACCCAAAAGGACAGGTGCATCTAAACAAGTCAATTCATCTATTCTGTTTCTTGAGCAATACATTATTCACCTTCTGTTCATGCAACAATCTTATACTTTGAAACTTTTCTTTTACTTCCGTGTTGTAGTTGTTGTTGGTATTGATTGTGTTCTATATATTAAGACATGTGTTACGTCTAATACAATGTAAGCACCGTGCATTCTACTCAAGCTGCACATGAAACATTCTCTCAACTACCTAACTGTGACAATGGAGGCATTGTCTTTTCCCCCTCCCTGTATTTGATTGAATGTAAAGTCAGCCACCATGAAGGGTGCTGCAACAACAATTAAGACACTTGAAATTTGTAGCACTTCTGAGGGTTAGTGCTTATGTCGGTTTGAAGAGATGGAAAGTGAGATGACGTAAGCAGCGGTATGCTAATCTTGCAGGGTAAGTCCACAGTTGTTGACGAAGAAATAGATCTGCAATTGGCTACGGTTTAAATAGTTTTTGTTGTTTTTTCTCCTGCAAGTCATCCAATTGGTGCCAAGATTGGCAAAACTAACCAACCCAGGTGTGAGCAGAACATGTGTTTCTAACACGGTGGTGCTACACAGTTTCGTGAGAGAAGGTGAACGATTGCAGGGAAATAAATATGTCTAGACTTCTGCTAATTGCTCCTGCTATATGTTTTGTGTAAAGTATGAGTATGAAGTTATGTACTTTAATCAACATGTTTACCATGCTACCAAGACAATATGATTGGACAGGGAGGGATTTGATTTGTGCGAAATGAGATCTAGTGCCAGTGCCGTTTTGATGTCAAAGAGACTGTGCCTCTGTTGGATGCCAGCTAGCGGATGAGAACGGTTTTGAAGGAGGGCTGGATCTGAGTGATGGTGTATGAAAGACACAGTAGCACCTCCTGTGAGATTTTATAAAAGTATTTCTCACCTTGTAAATGTGTAACCAAGAGCTATAGCTTTTTAAATCCATGACCGAGCTGACACCAGCAGTTACAGTCCGATGTCAAGCACTTAGCTAGAGTAGTAGCTACTTCTATCCATCAACATAGGAATTTAGCATCAGGACACTGGATATCAGTGGAGTTTTAGAGAAGAGGCAAGAACCGCTGGCACAACAACGTTTGTGTTTGCAGTCGGTCATAAAGCTTCAGCCGTCCACACATCAGTCTGGAACTGCATCTGAGCCATAATTTACTTCAGCTGAAGAAAACAAATAGAGAACTTACGTTTTAAACATAAACTTGTTGTGTAAAGTCTGCCTTTCTTTCAGTGAAAAAAAATCAATATATATAATTATCATATGTATAGATATAGTTATATATATATCTATATCTATATATATACATATGATAATTATATTTGTCGATTTATATATATATATATGTGTATGTGTGGCGGTGGGTAGTGTTAGAGAAAATAGTTGTTTAGCATCTTGATGTTTGGGTATATTGTTTCTCATTTCAAGTCCATTACAATAAGACAAATATTATGTGTTAAAACACGTATTCCCTCATATTCATTCAACAAGGAAATTCTAGATTACTTTCTCCAACAAAGATTGACTGTATTAAGCCAAGTTTGAGGCAGTTCAGTGCTTTGCTTATCACAATCAGCAATCAACAGCTTATACAAATTTCAATGAAAGCAGGAAAAGCGTTGAGTAAGTGTGACATGTTTCTGTGCGTTCACACCGCCAGCAGCTCGAGTGTGACGCCCCGAGTGCAAACAATCTCTGTGACATACGCAAATTAGATTCAGTTTGCCGTTAAAAAAGTTGGCTGCAATCAAACCATTTGTGCTCATTTGTCTTGCCGTTGCCGATTCGCTGCAACATCGGTGTGATGAACGTGAGCATGAACAGGTAAACTGTACATCAGCAGCTGCTAGCGGTGTGAACACAAAGCCTGGGTGTTTCCTCAGAGAAACAATCTTTCCTTTTCTCCCCCCCTTCGCCTCTTTTTCCTCATGTCTATCCATTGTGTTGTTGCGTGTCTGCAATTGTAAAGCTGGTCTGTTTTGAAAAAAGAAGAGTATCTGTGGATATATTTATTTCATCTAAAAGAAAAAGAAAAAAAAGATAGAATATCTAAATATATATGATAGTATATTTCAAGGCGCTTAGATCTATGTTATATAAGTTTGTCTACTAAATTTTCGGTATTATCTCAATGAATATGTCTGTTTGTCTGTCTTTCCTTGTCTCGAACCTCCTGCCCAGCTCCCTACCCCCCCAACTCCCCCACCCCCCAGCGAAAACAGAGACCAGTACTTAACTGTGTTTTTGCTCACTTAAGACCAACCATTCGCCTCCATTAGCTATCTACTGTAGCTAACGCTAAGATTTCAACAAAGTGACAACGTGGAGGGGTGCGCGAGTGTCTTATGACCGTGTCACTGTAGCAGTGGTGGTGTGTGTTTGTCTACCCAGAGGGGCCTTTATTTTTGGTTTGGGCTACAGATTAACAACTAATTAAACCTTTTATGGATACAGCAGCTTTTACCACAATTCTCACTTATAAAGGGGTCACATTCTCGACCCCGTTTTCCGGTTCACATCGGACCCTGGAGTTTATACCGCAGTGTAGTGTAAGGTGACCTCTTTGACACACAATGTAGCGAGCAGCACAGGCTTTTTTTTTGCATCTCTTAGTAGCTGAATTACTATACAAAAACATGCACAGCTACCCCTGCCGACGAACCTATACAGTATATATAAGGACTTTGATATACGTACATAATGTGTTGTTTCTGCCAAGCTGCTGTGCTGTAAAAACAAAAGAAAAAAAAAGAATTATACACGACCGACACATTGTTTCTATCTTCATTTTACAAAACTGGTAAAGCTAATATGACACGTCAGCGGCGGGGCTGAATCTGCTCGCTAGTGTGGTTTCCACAAAAGGCCAAAAATGGCCGAACCAGGGCTTTCTTTAGATAATCCCAACTTGAAACCTTTTGCCACTTTTATTCCCGAATGGACGACAAGGATCCAGCACACGTCATCGGGTAGAGCACGGAAGCACTGCCTGAGACAGGAGATCCAACCCCCTTTTACGATGCTTAAGGTACATTAATGTAAGTCAATATGGTCAAAGGCAGATCAATTTGCAACACTACATCAGTAGTATGTGAAGCAATTCCCAGCCCTGAGCCCTGGTGAGCCCAGTTTTAGCCTGCGGTGGAAACACACCCACAGTGTCTGCCTGGACACCTCTGAACAATGTCTCAAGGCCTTGTATTAATACTGCTGTATTGACTGTACGGGATGATGGCTCGCCGTGCTCCACTTTATTGTCAGCACCTCACACACAGACACATGCACACACTGGCAGAGTCACATGACCGCACACACACACACACACACACACACACACACACACACACACACAGACACAGTTCAGGGTGGTAAGATGCTGTTGCCACTCTGCTTCAGCCTTCTGCCACCAGTGGGGGAAATGACAATAACGTGCTGCACTGCAAGCAGGACAGAAAAAAAAGAAAAAAAGATGATTTTAATAAAGAACTGAAATAAATGAATGAGTTTCCTTTTTAGTCGGGTGAGTGGGTGAATGCATTTTAACTCATGTTGACTGTTTCTTTCATATTTGAGGTATATGGCTCACTTTCATTTTCAAAAACCACTTAAAGGACCAAGATGGCATATCGTGCATGATGTCAAGTTTTGTGGGAATTTTGTGGGAATAATGAATTGGACTTTTATTGAACCAGGGGTGCCCAAAATAACTCTACACATGGAGCCAAAATTAAGAGCTGAGAAGAAGTGAAAAATCATGTTATGTCGAAACTGGAGAAGCACACACACACACACACACACACACACACACACACACACACGATACTCCTGTATCGACCTTGCTCACAGGCAGTTTGCACCATATGCATTCAGAAGGAGGACATTTATTTTTCCCATCAGCCCATCAGTGTCAGGAGGGTCAGTTATGACGGAGTAAGTAAAAGTGAAGAATGATCATATAGACGTTGGAACAGAGGACGCTATCGGGGGCATGGTTTCATACGCACATAATGCATAGACACAGATTTACTTGATGTGTGTAGTGAGCCCCTTCTTATAATTAGTCGGGTTATCTCATTGAAATGGATGATTTCCCCTGGTTACTTTTGTAATGGCTTCATAATGACTGAACTGTGGCACGTCGTGTAGATAAATACAGTCTTAGTTTTGCCCTTTGTCAACAGTCCACGTTTCAGCTGTCTCAATATTAAAAGATGCCACATTTGGAGGAGCGTGTGTTCCTCAAACAAAAAAAGACTACATGTCCCATAATCCCTTTGGTCACAATGATGTTGCCGCGTACGTACCACCCCTCCTCCACCCTGAAAAAGACAAAGAAACAATAAATGGGGAATCAACGAAGAAGAAAGGTGAGATGACGTACATTTTGACCAGGTGATCCACATAGGTCTGGTTGGAGTTATGCTTTGTAGGCAGGATTAAAAATGAGGACATCCTACATCAATCTGGTATAAATATATATATATATATATATATATATATAAAAGGGAACTTCCCAAAAAGTCAATGCCTCACCCCTTTTAGGAGACAGAAAACCCAAGATCCTGAGAGATGCCATTGGACTTGTGTTGGGATTGTAATTTATTTCTTGTTAAACAAATGTTTCTTTTAATAACATATCCAATAATTAGTTCATGACCTTTGCCTGAACCAGATCATCCCCGATACTTAAATACATGAAGGTTTATCCGTCTGCTGTCGTGCCCCTTGAGGCCCCGATCAGACAGATCATGTTGAGCAATGGGGCGTTCTCAACATGCTTTTCCGCTCTATGTACCTCACATTGTTGCAGGAGCGCCCTGAACGCCTCTAGCTGAAAATAAATAAACTGTAGTTATCATGATCTACTCAGAAAACATCAGGCCTGGAGGCACATTAGTGCACATTGGTTGTTCCCATTCATTTGAACTCATATTGACTATTATAGCGTACGATACATGGTTTGTGTTAAGCTAACGTTAGCATTCTTTGCCTCTATCCAGACTGTCGAGCCTTTCCCTTTCCACGAGGCTCAATCACTCAACACGGTGTTCGGACATCGCTTATCTTGACATTTAGACAACTTTGATTGACTCACCAGGTGTTGTTAAGCTAAGGGTTCGTAGCTAATGTGTTAATGGCTCAATGATCTCGGCTCGGCTGAGGTTTGTCGGAGCCGACAGTCTGACGCTGCTTTGCTGTATATCTGTACTTTTTCTGTCTTTTATTTTTTACTAGTTGTTTCTGAATTAACTAGTAGCTGAGTGTTTGTGAGCATGTTCATTCTTTCCCTTCACAATTTAAATAATTATAGAAAATCCCAACTCAAGCTCCACCATCTCACAATCTTAACCAACAGGTGGAGTCTGAGGAAACTCCATCTGCTGGTGAAGATGCAGATCATGAGTTTTGTTATTTTGCCATAAATATGTGAAAAACATTTAATGGGAACAAATGGCAACAACTAAATAGGCAGGCAAATTCAAGCATATTCAGTCTGGTCTATTCGGTTGGTTTCTACAAATTAAACATATAATAAAGCTGAATAGATCTTGATGTGTTTTTACTTCCCCCCTCTTACATAGAAGACTATTAAATATCTGCTCTAAATGCACTGCTGAGGCCGCTAGAGTTTTTTTTGGTGTGACAGTGGTTGCGATGCTGATTATTATCTCTTCAATCACACTAACACCATCATTATTGTAGTAATAATTCATCGATGACATTTAGCATCTTCACCATCCCTTTCATCTGCATATTCATCAATGCCCCCAAAGGGTTTAATAAATTGCCTTCTTCTCTAATAGGTGCAATCACAATACCAGAACACTTTTTGTAAATGTTATTATTATCTGTTTTGATGGAAACGGCATATGTTTCACTAAACTGACACTGTGCTGCCAGCTGTTTGGAAATGTAGCCACCTCATTAAATGTTTGCATATGCATTCATCATATTTTTTTTTTTTTTTTCTCTCTGCAGGTCCTTATAGACACCCGTGGTGATCATCTAAACGTTTGGGTTTCTACTTCTGCTCTACTCTCTAAGCAACACATCACACTTATAGACCTTTAAAAGTCTGTCTTCACCGTCTCCTCCCTTTCACGTGCGTCTCCCTTAATGTCCCCGAAGGGTTTAATAAATTGCAATATCTTCTTTTAATTAGGTGCAATCACAATAACAGCACACACTTATATACACTTGATTATCCGTTTGATTGAAACACAGTACGGACTCCGTGTTGCCAGCTGTCTCGTGAAATGTTCGTATATGTATTCATGATTTATAGTTTTCTTTGCACTTCCTTACAGACGCAGGCAGATGCCCATCTAAATGTGTGCAGACAGTGACTGGGCCTCATGCAAGAACCTCCAGTACGAACAGATTTGTTCTTAAGTGGCTTCTACGAGTGATTTAGAACTTGCTGCATTCTGCAATTTTCTCGTATTTTGAATTTTCCCTTTGGTAGGACCACAATTAACGAGCGGGTCAGACCTTTTGCAATTAGTGTACTTTAAGTTTTTCACTAATGGATTGAATATTTCATTACTTTGAAGTAAATTACACTTTGTGGGAAATAATTTATTCATATAGATTAACGACATCACCATTCATTTAAATTGGCGTTTTGAACGCTACAATATCAATATGAAGATCTCGAACTGCAAAATAACTTAAATTATTTGACTCCTTCATCGACCGCCTTGCTGTGGCGAGGCTTTTATCACATGGAACCGTTTCTTCTTCATTTCAGTGACAGGACAACCCTCAGGTGAAACGGTATTAACATCACTCATTACTTGACTAGCAGGTCAATTCTGCTGCCGACGCTGATAAAAAGTCTAGACTTTCCTTAATGGATCTCTGAAAGCAGGACTTCAATACAGGGCTGGCCTCGTTACCATGGTATTAATGGGGCTTTAATTATGCTAATTTACTATGCTCATTAATGCACGCTCATTCACGCACATGTGAGGTGGCCTTCACCATGTCCACTCTCGTCACTTTCACAGCTCTCTGAAAGTTAGGAGCGTTTGCTGGGTCTGAAATCAAATAAAAAAACTTAAAAGAAAGTTAAGATATGAATACAAAAATGTTCTTACATGAATTCCAATGCTTCTACTTCTACGATATACTTTCTAGATTTTAGACTTTTCATTTTAATTTGCTGCAAAAGATATGTGGTATATTTCTAAAAGCATGTGTTTTTTTTTTTTTGTTTTGTTGTGTATTGGCTGTGTATCAACAGCTTAATGAAGTCAGTTTCAATTTGACACCGTCAGAGAGGCAGCAGCTTATTTCAAGTGAATACGTTACCAGCTATTGAACACATGTGTTGCATTCAGCAGCTAAAGAGACATATTTCTCTCCTAAAAATGACGTTCCCTACCACAAAACTGATTTTAGAATTATGTGTTATGGGAAGATTGTTTTTTGTGGATAATGTTTGCTTTTGATGCATCACAAATAGGTTTCAAATTAGTTGCCGGAGGTCGGGCTGGTGGATCTGCTAAAAACACAGGGCTTTCTCCCAGGAGACGGTTGTCCGTGTCCCATGTGTACCAATTACTTAGGTTGCTTGAATACAACAATGTTGCTTAAATACAACAATGTTTTTTTCACTCAACTTAATAAAGTAGTTTTGTTGCCTTAACCTTATGTTTTTTATTAGTGTATTTTCTTTTCTTTTCTTCCAATTTACAACGTTAACCACATGTTTCAAACTGTTTAAATCCGCGACCCTTAAGTCAATCCTGGGACGAATACATTTCCATGAATGTAATTTTGTCAGAAATAGTAGTTCCATCTTGAGTTGGAGAAACAAAAAAGAGAGCTATAAAAGAGAGGACATTTGACTGGAATTG